>VCRD01000186.1:234786-269833 GCA_006783055.1 Trinorchestia longiramus
CATACATACATACATACATACATACATACACACAAACATACTGTACATACACACACTGATGGGTCACTTTTTATATACAAAAATTTGTCATATTCATTTTCGTTGCTAGATGGCTCTAAACTTTCAAGCCTATTTTCCCCGAAATTCAGCCGGTCGATGTTTTTTAATACACTTTAGACGCTGCTTAATTTTTACAAAAACTTCCATTTTATTGATGCACACACTCCCCCTCCCACAGCACATCAAGTTTGACTCGTTCATGGAACAGTAAAAGCGCTGAACAACTTTCGCTATAAGTATGAGGCAGACGCCGTGGCGCTGCAGCGCTCGTCTGCCCGGCCAGTAGCGGTGAAGTGAGACGTAAGCGAACCCCAGATTAGCGGCAGCCGCCGACCTTCGATGGCGTGCTAGCACGAACCTCCACACGCCATTCTAGTTCCCTGGAGTCCACCTTGGCCATGAATTAAAGGATGATTCGACTAGCGACCACAAACATTTTCGTTAAAATCACTGTACATTTTCGCAAGATAGTTTGGCGAGTACACCTAGAAAATTGTATGAATTTACTCACAATGTTACGCAAATTATAATAATCTACTGGCAAAACTCCCCACATCTCATATCAGGCGAGTAGCCGTTGCGTGAAAAATTATGTACATAGAAAATGATAGGCTTCTCGCTGTCATCGCTCACCAAGTCGTATTTATGATTACATGACAACTTAAGATTCGACAACGTGTAAGGCCGTGGCGTTATTTTTCATAGAGAATATACAGCGCTAACATTCATCGGTCTCATCTTAAAATCACGCCACTGTCGGTATACTAGCTCTGTTGTCCCATCAACTACGACAGGACAGTGACAATTCTATCTAGAACTATTTAAATGTAATATTGAACTGCAGCGTGAGAGTGACTTTAACACCAATACACAAATGAGACAAGCTCATGGCTAAATAAACACTTCAAAGGATGAAAATACGTAATTGCCCTGTACACATATTTACCTTCATAACTTGAGTTTCTCCAACACTCATAGCTGGCTTAACATTTTACACACATTCGATTTTGCTCCACAGGCCTAACTAAAAATTCTACTAAATATTAACGAAAATTATGGCTCACATCACGAAAAATCAACGTAAATTTCGAAGAAATCACGTAAATGATCCTATAAAAAAACATTGGGATTGGGACCTGTGTTAATTAAATGGAATAAACGTCCCCATGACTAGCAGCTGCGTCTAGAATAAAAAAGTTATTTGAGCGTTCAAGTCGATTTTTTTATCCAGCTGCTTGACGACAAGGACCAAATTCTCAACTAAAAATTTAAGCTGATGCCGACCACAAAGTTAGACAGGTGCTCAGCAGCACACGCCACTATCTAAAGAAATTGAAAAGTTTGGAGAACCCCCTATGTAAAACAGGCCGGCTCTCAATAAAACCTGACAAGGACAAACATACTCGAGAAAAGACCCGAGACTGTTTTTCCAGGAGGCAAGAAGCCCTAGCGCGTTCGAAGAAGCCTTACACAAGGTGCAGCAGAGGCAGGAGACTCGGGGGACGGCCATGGCTTCAAGTGCTGTACGCCATGGGCAAGTTCTGTAAACAGTACACTGCGTAATTTGTGTCACTCCCAATTTAAAATTGAAGATATAAAATCTGAAACCATTACTACAGTTGATCCGTGTGGCCAGTCATGTGAAGCCATGCGCTTGAATCATTGAAAGTGTGAAATATTCCTTCATCGAATTTCTAATCCAGTAATCTTCGCCCAGTGACGTCAATCGAAGATTTAAAATAAATTTACAATTTAAATTTTTCTACATTTGACAATATACACTATGTGTGTGCGTGTGTGTGAGCGATCAGCAACAACCATCAACAAAGACAATCGGACAATTCAACATTATTTAATTATTTAAATTTCTGTAAATGCCAAGACAAATGTGGCACTGGATGTTCACAGTGATGCAACGCATTTAAAAAATAAACTCCCAATAAAAGCATGTAACACATTTAATAGACAGAAGCTGCCAACGCACACAAACAAATCTTGATTTTATTCGATGGAAACCACTATGCGAAATAAAAATCTCAATAATAAACATCGAATTCTTCGCAGAAAAATCGTATAACCGAACTGGAGAAAGGTTTCACAAACAAGCTCATGAACGGTGTATCTTAAGACTACACATGTAGACATCTACAAGAAGGGTTGATGAGCGACGTTTAAACAGAAACAGATTTTAATATAGCCCTCGTAAAACTCTTTAGCTTCAGAGCCACCGTCCTATAAGCTCGGAGAGCACCAACCTGAACATTTCTGTTTGGATGCATGTCACGAGTCATTTATTTTCACAGCGTGGGAAAAAAGAGAAAACTACATACCCCACAAACGATCAGGTCAGATAGAGGCGTCGAAGACAGGTCGGGCAACAAACAGAATTAGAAGCCAATCTCTTCAGCAGAAGAAGCACACAAAAACCTAAAATATTTCTGAGTGGCCAAATTGATCACAGAGAAGTACTAAGGCCGAGTTGTACAGAATGTCTCCTACTTTGGTGCAACACCAGAAGGCCTACCTATAGTTTGAAACTTATGGGACGGAAGTCTCTTTACAGCCACCCATGTGATGATATACAAACAGAACAGAGAAATGAGTTTCAGGTACTAAAATGACTGAATTGTAAAGGTTATATCTGAATGATGATTCATAAAGCAAAACGTGAACAACTGTTTCATTTCAAACAACGAAAGAATCAATTTCTGATGAAACACTTTCGATTTTTAACAAATTTAGAAAATAAAGGTATAAAAACCACATTAATAATATTTGAACTTGTTCAATTCACTAGCAAATCAAATATTAGGTTAGCCGAAAAGTCCCATCGGTTTCTAAGGGAACTTTGAGATCCACAAAACCCAACATGCATTTTTACCAACCCAATAGTTTCAATTTATTGCATCTTAAAGGAGACACGAGATCCACACATAGCGTTTCCACCATCATAAAATATACATAAAGTGGCAAAAGAGAACGCATGCAGGCACAAGCATCAGCGTGGGAGTGAGTCATGCGTCGCAAGACCCTAATTAATATAGCAGTGACAGTAAGCAACATTGGGGCGCCAAGAAATGCGACAACCACAAGGCGAGGGATGCGTGCGCACACCGTGTGCCCCTCTGCTACCTGTGACGGCACTACAGCCAGCACGAGGTGTTGTGCCGTGCATGACGGTGCCGTGCATGACGGTGCCGTGCATGACGGTGCCGTGCATGACGGTGCCGTGCATGATGGGGCCGTGCATGACGGGGCCGTACATGACGGGGCCGTGCATGACGGGGCCGTGCATGACGGGGCCGTGCATGACGGAGCCGTGCATGACAGTGCCATGCATAATAGTACCGTGTTTATTGGCACCGTGCATAATACCAAAGAGCGTAATGGTTCCCCGGCACTCGTACGAGATGTCACACATAATGTTTAGCAAACATACTTTTGAAGTCTCATATATACATCATAAGCAGGCAATTATTGCTACAGACACGAAGTGATCTGTGCACAACACGCCTTCAAGCAACAACAATAAAAAAAAACTCTTGCAATAGATGAAAAAGTTCAAAATTGTTAATCATTTTTGCTTGTGCTGGCTGGATGAGAAAGGGTGTTTCCAGTAACGTAACAGTTGCAGGCATAAATGGACTCGACGGGAGATTCTTGAAGACGCTCAGGGATTCGGGACCAAGACACTCAGAGCCTAGTCACAACGACTCTTCAAATTCAGTAACTCATTAATGCATAGCGTTCAGAAATATAGAAGCAGGAAAGGTTTGTATTTTAAAATGATTTACAAAAGCAAACACTCTCGCTGTCTCTTACATTAGAGAACAAGGGCAAACTAACATAAGAGGAAATTTTCACACCTAAATTATTTCATCCCAACTTTTCCTGTGTTCATTTTTTTCAAACGCTATGCATTAATGAGTAAATAGTTGCTGGCCTCTGAGTGTAGGCATCGTGGTTCCAGTAGCCTTACACTTCCAGTCCGAGGATTTTGTTCAATTCACCACTCACGTCGCAGCCACATCGTCATTAGGGTTACATGGACGCAGTTCACATAGTTAATACTCCTACTTACAAAACGAAACACGATACAATAATGAAATTCAGATGCGTAACATGACCAAAGAGTGATCATGATTTACGTATGAAATCCTGTCCCGCATGATGAATAAACTGATGACATTTATAGACTAATATAGTACTAAGAAGTCACTGCCCTAGTGACTTCTAATACTGTTTCGGTACTAGAAGTCACTTCCTTGCTAGTCTGGTCGTAAAGCATTTATTTTAGAAGTATTGAACTCCAACACTGCTGTTAAAAGCAATTCAGATAACAGTAGTTTTTTTGCTACCTGGAGAAATATTTACATTGTTTCTAGTTCGACACAATTATCTTTCAATAACAATTACTTGGCAAATGCACACAAAAAATACAGATGACACATTTCAAATATGAATGAAATAATAAATAAACTTTTCACATAATAATAGAAGCCATAATAATTGTAATAGTAATTCCAACAATCATTCTTATACTCAACATAAAAATAATATAACAATAATAAACAACGGAACGATTTCATACGATGGACTAACAAAAAAAATAAAACTTACTCGACTTAGCAATTTCATTTTTATCTCGCAGATGATAAACGAACTCTCGCATCAGCTGTAAGTATTTAATCTGTTATTAAAATTATCCTTCCGTTGAAAGAGCCATCAAGAACTCAAAGTCATTTACGCTAGTCTTTTTTCTTACTGAAATGGATTTTTTTCGAAAAGCCCCCATATCAACTTCAAGTCAACTTAAAAGATCATCCATATTTCATGAAGCGTAGAAACAAATACTTCGGTCATCTGAAGTATGTATGTACTAATGATTATACAGAATATAAAAAGTATGACACCACTGACTTTATCCTTAAGCAAGAAATAAGCAGATTAGTGAAAAAATATCATAAATGAAAATATAGAGGAGATAAAGAGGAAGGAATATTAGGTGCTAATCTTAATATCCCAGTAACAGAAGAGTTTCTTCATCATTACAATGTTTCTAAAGTGGCAGTGAGATGTGTAAATGATGAAAAATTGATGCATAAAATGGGCAATTACGATATCAAACCCATTTGAGTCCACAATTCGAATGTGTTCATAATTTGAATGAGTAAATTCATAATAAATGAACACAAAGAACACAAACGCTTCCGAAAGTTCAGTGTTACTAGCACATCGAATAACAGAAGCTCGCAGTCGTTATATTCATTCACTACAAACATCTCAAAACATTAAAGTACACGGCATCAGCATCAATCTACAATAAGCGACACTACTGTACAAATATGTTCCTTTCATTTAATTCAACGTGCAATCAAGGTTATATAGTTTGAGGATATGTATCATATATGTATTATAGTTTAGTCATGCACTTCGCCCCGTTCTAAATCAAACCAAAAGTTACATTGATGTATTATTTACTTGATATGAAAGTTATCAAATGTGGGTATTTTTTTCTCGCCCACCATGTAGAAAGAGCAGAATACAAGGCATAGAGTAGCAGTAGACAGAGTCAGCTACTAGCAGCGCTCGAGGTTGCTCGTCTAGCGGAATGCAGAGAACGGCGCTGTAACGACGGCTTAGCGACACTCGTTCTTCAGAAAAAATGAGGGCTTCATAAAGTAAGTCAATTAAAGAGACATAGTGATACATGAAGTTTTTAAGACTTAAGAATTTATGTCCAGCGCTCCCTAACAACTTAATTAACTTTCCTCGCAAAGAAAATGCATTCAAAAATACCGTGCGTCGAGATCAAAGTCGATAAACTGTACTTTGACACACGTTAAATCAGCATAGATGTCGTCAATTTGTTTTGATTGTTTGTCGAACGACAGGCGCGACGTGAAGAAAATTTCGAAGTAAAATTTACAACAATAAAAAATGAAATTAATGATCATTTTTCGGCACAGGCTTTATGGCTTTCATAGTGAACATTTATATATTACAGGATCAAATCGTACATCAATTATTTACAGCAGATTTTACGTTCATTAAGGATAAAATTGACTTCATATCAAAGTAGAGTTTGTGAATGACGATTATTAACCAAGAAGTTTCATCATAAATAGAACGTAGTAAATTACCAAATCTATTCTGAAGAAATATAAAATGGATTTATTAGAGCGGTATGGAGACTCGTGAAAATTTACGGAGGTCATAACTGTAGTCCTTCTTGTACTTGTTTTATCAATATATAAGAATTTTACCATCGTGGTAGTCATAAAAGCGCTTCAAGATAGTAATTATCCGAACATCAAACAGAGGTCGATATATTGCAAAATGAAGTAGAATGATACCACGTCGAAGATACTCGAGCAAAAAAGATGTCGGTTGCACGAAACATCAGCCTTCCACACCAGAAGGGAGTGTTAAAAAGAGCATTCCAAAATTAGCACTAAGACCTCAATGAACTGCAACAAGCTTAATGAGTATACAGAGGGTAATAGGCAGCAATCTTGTGGAGCGCATCGTCTCCAAGGTTCCAACACGTATATTTCAAGATAATCCTCTTGTCTAGGATATTTACTGTCAGTAAAAAAATTGAAGACAGTTGAAGCCGTCGAACATAAATTACAAGAAGCTATACACATGAAACGCTTTAAATAGATTGCAAAGAAGCACTCAATTTTGTGATCCTCGTGCATTTCATAGCGCAGGCGCCGTCACGACGTTACGAAAATAACGGACATGAACACAGCCCGTGACGCCCAAATGACTGTACGCTCTTGGCAAAGAAGACACGGAAAAGAACCGTGTTCTTCAGAATAGATTTGGTAATTTGGGGGGAGCAACCCGGCAGTTGAACGCCAATGATAATAAAAATATTAGGTTATCTTTTGACGAAGATTTTACGAAAGGAAATTAGCGCACCAAAGCGTGAAATGACCGCGTTGCTCCAAGAAAAAAATGAGTGGCATCGCCTGACGAGATGCGATGTGATAGCAAGCCTCCCACGTCGTGCTCGCACAAAACACACCTGTGGCTCCTCTCAGCTTGCACTCTATTGACATACATCAAAAAAATTATCATACTGCACATCGGGATAAAAATCCTTCGTTCGTTACTTGGGAAATTCGAGCGGAATAATATGTACTTTCGTCCAAAATTTAGAACATCCATGAATATTTCGAACAAAATAAGCTGGAGCTAACAAACGAATTAATTACATGAGCAGGATCCCGAATTACTGCACTTGTGCCGGTAATTTCAGTTTAGAATATAACGTACGTGCATTAATTTACAAATGCTGCAACTATTCTCCCAGGTATTTCAAGTGCTTTACATGTACGAGTACGTGTAATAGCAGCAAAAAGGTTAAGGACCATTATTTATTCTCTACTGAAATGTCTCGCAAGTAGAAACTAATCCAACTCATAAAATGTTAATAAAGAGTTCCCTCTCCTACTACCAAGAAACCATCACTCTATAGGGCACAGCAAAATAGAGGAAAGAACGTAATATGTTTTATTTTTGAAATTTTCATGTAATGTCATTATGTTTATTTGGTTTTAAAACTTAAATTAGTCAAGAGGGTGTTGTTACTTTCCGTACACTATCGAAGGCATTCAGGAAAGTCAGATACATAATTTGCCGCACCCTATAAAACACAAATCCCATAACTAATTTACTCACCAACACGTCCCCATATTTAGAATAGGTGCGTATAGAAATAGAAAAAAAACTGATAACACGGACTAGCGTATTAATATCAAGCATTGGAAAAAATTCGAGAGGCGGCATTGATGCAGAAGTCAATATCGAGCTGCAGGACGGCCACGTAGCTACTATAAGCTCCAAATCAATGACGATGAGTGAAGTAGAAAATAAGACCTCCAGTATTGAACAGCAGATAACTCGCGGCACGAAGGAGCGTGCATCTCTTGATTCGTGCAACACAAGCTGCGCACAATTCAATGCAACATAGGATGTTTAATCAGATAACTATTCAAAAGTAATTTGTCGCGACGCAGTGCGTTACTATGCTGAGAATTATTTCAATATTTTGAGCCAAAATGACACTTGAGTTTAAACTCACGTTCAAGAGAAACTGTGTCAGGAAGTGTGCCAGCCAAAGCACACTAGAATGAAAGACGAACATCTACGTCAAGTTCCAGCTCATGGAAGATTACGAGCGGAAACGTTGACGAATTTTACCTTGTCGAGCTAAGAAGTTGGAGCAGATATTTTGCGACTGTCTACCGTGCACCATTCGTAACTTTTGTTATGAGTGAGAAAATTGGTAAAAAGAACGCGAATATCACAAAGGCTCCCCTTAAATCAGAAACGAAGCTTAAGTCAGACTGGGGTCTGATCACCTTGAAAAAAAACTGTCTCGCTCATCCACTCGACTGCTTCTATTTTCCCAGAAGTAACTATCAGAAAGTTGGATACGTCCGGACATTTTACGGCAAGTTACGTTCAAAAACTTCATCCTGAGACAGCAAAGTTGTAAAAGTTTTAAGTTGATCGCCGTCGCATGAATGGCAAGAGAGGACGGAGCGACATGAAGTGTAGGAGATGGGCGCACTAGAACGGCACTGAAACGAACGTGAACGGTCTTCAAAAACTGTTGAGAGTATTTTTCTTACAGCAGAATAAGAAAGTAGTTCACACGGAGTAAATTAAATTCTAAAGCTAAGAATCACGCCAAAACTGAGAAAATGAGTTCTGGTAAATGGGCAACAACGATGGTAGCCAAGAACTCGGCAATCTGCTGTGAATGTGAGTCACTACAAGCCATAAACCGTAGATCTCGACTCGTCCATTATTGCAAATGAGCAAAAAAATTAAATCCATCCTCAGTTTCATACCGAAATGTTAACATATGAGTGAAGCAATGCAAACAAAGATACAGGGTATGAGCTCATTGTGAAGAACGATCAGCAAGGCTCTAAACACGAAGCTGTAATCACAGGGTGGAGCATAAGTAACGTACCCTTGAAGAAAATCAACAGGAAAATGATGAAATGGAAAGAATTATAGACAAATTTATATGATAGGAGACACTTGAACGTTATTCAAGTTCTGTATCTATTTTAACGATAATTATTACACACGTCTCTAATGACTGGTAAAATTGAATTTCCAGAATATTGCGCTACACGACGTAGCAGCGAGCTACGTGCAGAACTTTTCTTCCAATCGAATTTATTTATTATGAAGGTGCAATGAAATTGCAGAAACACTTTTCACGCTGAAAGTTTTAAAAATCACGTAAAAAGGCACTAAATTCAGAGATACAGGCTCAACTGAAGACACTCAATAACACGCTACAGGAAATTCTAAGGCCGCCGCAATCGTTCGATTTAAATTCTCTCGATTTTTTCTCCTCGGGATATTTGAAGAAAAAAGTTTAGATTACGATGGTTAATATTTTGAAACAATTAAAACAAAATATCGTTCAAGAAATCTACACCGCATCTCAGGAGATGCTGAATAATGCCAGGAACCGCACTACTAAAAGAGCGCGCACTGACTTAAGCCATAGAAAAGGTCACCTAAATGATGCTATATTTTATATTTAAAATACAAGCTGCAATTAAAAAATTTATTTTCAAAAATTTAGATTTTTTTGTTTTTATTATTTTAAAATAATGCATTATATATGTGCCACTCTGCACAAGTCAGAAAACGAACACGACGCACAAGCCGAAAAATGAGCGACAAGCTCAGGCTAAAAATATGAGCTGAACGAACAGCTTATGGGTATAATGCAGAAGTAGAGACGAAGTAAGTGGTGAGCTCAAGGTGACGAGCGAAGGCAAGAAAGCTATTGGCACAGGAAAGAATTTCAATTGGAGTGAGCGCTAGTCTGCCACTCGGTTCCGCGTCCGTACGAAACTCTCCGAAGTAACAAAGCAGAAAATGCTCTAATAAAACCAACCCCCTGGAAAATTGATGCGAGATCGACGGGACTTCGATAAACGAGATAGTAATTGGAGGAGTCGCTGACTTCGCCGCTGTGCAAGGTGGAAAATGAAAATCTGAAATAACAAGAACGTCAAGTTATACAAAAACGTAAACATTTAAGACTGTGATATATTGATTCCTGCGAGCTTCGCCAAATGATGCTGACTTGAAATGTGGAGGAGAGTACACTAAACGCTTACAAATGTTGTAGCCAGCGCAACAAAAAATATTTTTGTGGAAGAGAGAAGCAGCAGGCGAATTACAAAATGCTTAAAATATCGAATTCGAAATGGACAAATGTATCCCCCACTGTAAATTGTCAATAGAATTATTTTCAGATTAAAACATTTGTGATCAAAATGAAAAGCTTCCTTCTATCTTAAGCAGATAAGTCATTGAAAATGGATACAAGAAATGAGATCGGTTGTAACCCAAAAAACATTGCCGTCCATAGCCAAGGAAATTGCTACATAACGGATACAATTACCTGTACATAGTTTTTTGTCTTGATAGTTCAGAAGAGCGCAACTCTTTCCAAAAACTCTTGGCATTGAATAGCATTCAAAATTACGATGGTACCTAAAGAGTACACCACGAAAAATCTCGATTTTTGCGCATTGAAACTAATATTGTAGATGCATATGATACATAAATGAATAAACGAATGCATTAGAAAATATTTGTATAGCTCCACCATAAGCAAGCTATGGCTACATGCCTCAATATTTATCTGCAACAAGTACAAAACTTTTGTTTTTCAGAAAAATTAGTTCGAATTGCATACATATATTCTTAATACCAAAACGATATAAACCTGAAACGTACTAAAAATTTGCGTTATTGAATCTGTGGTGAATTTTTAGACACTCTTGATGTAGGGCATACAGTCCACAAGGTGAGTTGACAACCTAGTGTCATACCGTACGTCAGAAGGGTCGAAAATATCACATCACAACTACAAAAAACCGAAGATCATGAAAACCCATGTTGCTGCTTATAAATTCCGAGCCTGCTGCGAGGGCGGCATCGGCCACCGAGCATTCTGGCATGACTTCCCAGGCGTCGCTACGCAGTTTCTGAAATGCTTGGTCAGCAGTCGATGACTGAAACGAATACCAGGACTCGCAGTCAGATAGGACGAGAGACGGAAGTTTAACCACAAGGAGAATAGCGACTTCGTCATGGATTGACTCACACAAGCGTCATTTGTGGGGGAGTTCGTCCCACCGCCGGAAAGGCCTCGCAAAATTTACGAGCTGAGGACAGCTGTAAGGACGTCGAAGTTGGCAAGCTTTGAGGCTCCTAACATCATGCATTTACTGAGGCCTGTTCTAAAAGTGTCCAGGCAAGCGCCGCCGAGTCTCATGAATTTTGTTCCAGAACTGCATCAAGGAGATCGAAACGTAATAAGGATTATTCGAAGTTCATTGAAAAGACAACCTCACAGTTATCCAAATTGATACGCTTACTAATTTCGAGCACATCGCTGTTATATAGAAAAATATCTATCATTAGAAATACCGAGAATTTCAAAAGACATTCTTAACGTTTTTCTTAGGAATTCTTGCTTTCTGAAAAGCACGAACAGCATGTAGATGACTGATTTAAACAAAATAAGAGCAAAATATCAAATTCTGGCAACGTAGCAGTTACTCTAAAGCTTGGTTTCGGTGAGAAAACGTAGGTTGCTCTCAGCATCGTTTGGAAAGTCCGGTTTCTTCATTTAATGACAAATAAATCTGCATAATGCAGGTACATAAATCAACCAGAATTCAAGTTGTACAAGGGACACATTACAGCGGTCATGGAGCAGGTGGTCGAGTGCAACATGTCAGTAAACACCCGTCAAACGCACGTAATTTACATAGGAGACGTGGCGACGGCGCTTCAGCAGCATCAGATTGGAGCGGATGGCAGGACCAAGCCTATTAGCGAGTAGATCGAAGGCAAACTCATTAGCAGCTCGGAAAGTAACTGGCAGCACCTAATACAGTGTTGCTTGGTTAGGTTACGTACATCAACCTTGTCCTCTCCTAAAAAAAAATCTCATCAACTATGAAACTGGGAATTTGAATATCAAATGAGAACCTAAATGAGCTACTGGCTCGTAAGCTTAGGAGATATAAAAACACCTGTACTATTGGATCAGAGCTGAATGGCTAAAGGACAGGTAAACACTAGAAGTTACTTAAGTATAACAATTGCTGCACAATATTTACACAAGACAAAAGACAATGGTTCAACAGTAACCTGAAATAATGGACACAATTTTTTTCGAATGAAATTAAGCCCTCGCAGCAAAAGTGATTCAAACAAATTGACCAAAAAATTATAGGTCTTAATCTACGCACCCTCAGGGACTAGATGACAATAATATGTTAATCCATATGCAAATTAGAAAGCCGTAATAGAGGAAATTATAAAAGAGTTCAGTGTAGTGAGAAATTGATACAGCAATGCACCTACGGCGAGACATCGACACACGGAAAAACAAAGATCCTGAGTAGAACTCGACTCTACAGGTTGCGAAGACATGCTGGGGGTCCTCGAGCGAAAAAGAATCAACTGAGTGAAGTCGAGCGATCATGCAAATAACTTTGATAAACGCTCTAACTTGAAAGTGCTCGACGCATCCATTAAAGGGGCGGGCTCCTGTTGAATTCGACGCTTTGAATAAATTTGCAAGCAAAAGAGAGAAAGAAGAAAGTGAGGGCACTTTGAAAGAATACGAGTTTTTCTCCAGAAAACCCCGGAATGAGGACAAATTTCCGTGGCAGTTTTGTCGAATAACTTCGAATCCGCGCGAAGCAAGTCCCTGAGAAATCTCAGCAGGGAAGAGGTTGCTCAACTTTTTTCACCCTTCGATGACAGAACGCGATAGAGCTTTTGAAAAAAATCCGTGGTCGAACTAATACGCCCTGGCAAGGGAAGCAGGACGCTGTAATGGACTGCAGTCACTCCTCAACCCAGAACATAGATTCTCAAGGAATTAGAAAAAAGTGTAATCAATACCAAGGCAACGGAAATTACAGATGAGATAAAATGCATTTAAAACAGAGTATCCCATTCCGTTGTTGAGAAGGATCAACTTTATGATGAAGAAACTAAAGGAAAATTATCTTGACAAAAATACTAGTTAAGCACTAAACACTCAGAACTGCACAGAATATTAGTCTCAATATATAGGAATAAAAATTCACTTCATTATGTACTGTAGATGTATAGTTGCCTTGGATCAAGCCGAACTACAGGATCATCGCTGTGCATTCTCTCGCAAATATGATCAGACTCTAAAAGAAAGAGTTTACAATAGCACAATTTCAAATGAGGTCTTGATGGTATTAGTCAGCACTTCAAGGCACGAAAATTTTAAGAATGAAAAGATGACGAACACAATATAAACGATACTAGTAAATAAAGTTTGGAAAATTCGATACGCTGATTTCTTAAAGACTAGAATGAATTCATTAATAGAATCAAACTCATAACAGTCGTAAGAAGTTGCTAAATGAGCTGCTGGCAACTAGGAAAATTTTGACAGGCGTTATGTCTATCAGGTACACTGACAAGAACGGCCAGAAGTAGTATGTACACAACTAGGTGAAAATTAAAATATCCACCTTATTCTTAACGAGCAATGAGTCTCTTCCAACGCACACTAAACAAATATCCACAAAAGAATTTTTACCTGAAAGCCCACAAAATATGATTGTTCAAAACATGGTCCAATAAGATAAGTGTCTATTAACTTAGTACTCCTACTACTGTTTTAGAATTTGGATGTCTGATAAGCCATGAAGGTGAAACGATAAAAAAAAATCAATTGTCGGCTAAAAACTTTTCAACAAATGCCATTTATTACAAAAATTATGAAACGTTGCCTTCAATTATAACGAAGCACGGAGCGAGCGCTGACAGAGAGATCGTGCATCTTGCGACAAATTGGTCGTCCAACTTTTTCCAAAACCCGCTATGTTTTCAGCTCCCTTGGATTAAACACTGAAGTTCTTCAAAATTGAAATCCTTTAATTTGTGCTCATTGTGAGCCACCACGATGAGCACAGCGCTCTTAGAACTCCTCGCTAGCGCCCCTAGATGTGAGCACTTCATATATTGACTAAGGTCCACTCAAATGCTCTAGAATCGCTACGATCAATCGAAGCAAGTTTGCTTCTTTCTTCTGTAAGGCAATCTTTCTATCTTCCGACAGGATTTTAAATTTTGGCGGATACAGATCCACAGCACACGAAAAGGGCTGTCCATCGAGGGAATAAAGATGAGGTAAAATGCTGAGAAAGCAGAGGACAGTATTCGTTCCTGAGGCGAAAAAGGCGTTTTGCGCAACAGATTGGAGGATCAGAAATAGATGTGACGAATATTTTCTTCAAATTTACTACAGTGCAAACTATTATAAAGAACCCAAGTTTCTTTCAAGAACATAATTTCGATAGTTCATAACAAGTTAATGTACATTAATAGATAACCTTAAACTTCATACGCAAAAACAGAGCGCATTATCTGTAGTTGCTGTTATTTCTGCCAGAACAAAAATCACAGCCCCATTCGAGGTCGAGGAACATCGCTTGGCGCACCACCCGCGGAAATCGACTGCTAGTACGAGGACCAACGCTCCCACAAACATTCTCTTCGAGGAGTCATTTCGGAGGCCTTTCTGACTCGCCTGCTATCGACCAACAAGTACGAAAGTGACAATTTCATAAGTTTGTCCACAGGACCTCAAACATGCTAATGAAGAAGCTTAAAAAAAATTAAGTTCCAGGAATTGAAATTGAGAATATACTTCTACATCACCAGCTTGGTCGACTGGTGAGCGAATCTGCTTGCGAGCGGAAAGACCCGGGTTCGAATCCCGCTGCCGACATGGTTGACGCGGCTAGAAATACGGCATGGGACTTGGGTAAACAACCGAATAATTATCGAAGTAATTATCCGACCCAAGAATGGGCCAGAAGGTTCGTTCCTATAGCCTCATTCTATTCTACATTACTGAATACAATCAAAATATTTGTTCCCAAGATCTCGAGTTGAATATCGTGACAAAATTAACACTTTATTACAACGAGTACAAGTACTAATGTGTCGAAGAGTCAGCTTCGATGATATACGCTAAGACAAGTGTTCAAAAATGTCCTCAAAAAACAAGTGTCAAAGACAAACCGATGGCATGTATGCTCAAATAAAGGAGTGGCTGTAACATCGAGTTCAACACAGCAAGTATGGTGGGCGTGTGCAGCAAAACGACCCACTCTTCTTAACTAAAACTGTTCAGATCGCTTAAATAAGTCGACGCTGTCCGCACCCCCCTTCCACTAACATGCGAAACGAACAGTTCAGTTTAAAAATGTTTTATGCGCGTAACTTTCAAGAGTCATTTAAAACTTTGGCGAACAAGGAAGCCAAGTTTGAAATTAAACAAGCCACTGGCAGCATGATTATAATCATTGGACAAAAAGTAAAAACTTGTTCAGAACTTTCCACGAATACAGAGCTCGACCATTGACGCAATCGCTCTGAAGGATGGCAAATATACGGTAATATTAATTCGAGAACAGTGAGAAACTCCAAACGCAATTTTTCAAGTGAAATAGTTTTCCACCACCGAGACCCAGTATAAAGACACTGGGACTCTTTAGAATCCTACAAAGATCAATTCCATATTGGCATGAAATTCAGTGTTGATTAGACCGAATATTTTTCAGGTAAAATTGCAGGCATATTTTCATGCTACCTGAACAACTGGCTACTATAATGGATATGAGCACCACGGAGGAAATGTACGAAAACTAAAAATGAAACCAGACTTCATTAGTTGTATATTCTGAAATAATAAGACTTCAATTGATAACACGATAATGAACAATGCAAACAGGGCATATTTAAAAAGCAACAACTCGTTTTGAAAGTCTAGTGTAGCGCTTACCTTATAAGTACAATATTGTTCTTGCGTTACATATTGCCTTGTCATTGCAAGATCATACATTTTAAGTTATGAACATTTAGTTTAATGCAATTGGGGACCAGACGGTTGATAAGTTTTTGACTACCAAGTCTGCTTTCTAAGATTACATAATATAAATAGACAAAATTAGAAGAACTATATCAATATCCCAGCCAACACTGAACATATTCCGTTACTGCAACTGTGCAGTAAGTCTGTCTTCTCAAAGTTAGTCAAACCTCGGCTTCAGTTACGTCTCGACTTCAGTCACGTCTCGACTTCAGTCACGTCTCGACTTCAGTCACGTCTCGACTTCAGTCACGTCTCGACTTCAGTCACGTCTCGACTTCAGTCACGTCTCGACTTCAGCCACGTCTCGACTTCAGCCACGTCTCGACTTCAGCCACGTCTCGACTTCAGCCACGTCTCGACTTTAGCCACGTCTCGACTTTAGCCACGTCTCGACTTCAGTCATGTTTCAGCTTGATTTACGTACCGACTTCAGACACGTTTCAGCCTGTCTCATCCAACGATGCTTTCACGACATGCAAGGCATACGAATTCGTCTCCACTCCATGCGCGAGGTCACAAACTCAAAGACAAAAATTCTGCAGCACCCAAGACTTTTGACCTGAAAATTTCGTGTATCCTTAGAAGATACACACGTTTGTTTAGCATGACGCCCGTGGGGTGTGAAACAACCTAAGACTCGAAGAAGCCTGTATTTTGCATGATGACTCCACGCAGTACGACAACTAGACGCCGTGAGCGATACGTATTCCAGAAATGCTTCATGGATGTACTGCGTTGTTGTGAGTTGATGTGAAGCGATGCACTGGTAGGACAGAGTTAATTGGAAGCCGTAAGCCGCAACGTCCGGAGAGGGAGGGAGTGCGTCAAGTAGGGACAACATTTAAGATATATTGAGGCTGCTCGGTGCGACGCTGGAGCGGTAAATCATCATTTGATTGAAGGCTTAGGGCCGCCGCACCAACTGTCCGCACTCGCATTCGGGTGATGCATCACCACGCCACGAGTGTGTGGTGATGCATCGCGCTACAAATGGAGGTGATGCTTCTTGTTCAAAAAGAGAAGTGATTCTTGACGTTCCCAACGCGAAATGATGCTTCATGTAGCAAAATGTATGACGATATTTCTAATCCAAAAGCCAAGTGACGCTTCTTGACTCAAATATAGGGTTCATGATCTAAAATTAAGCGATGCTTAATGACTCAAACCGTTAGCAATATTTCACTCCAAATGTGACCCTTCATAATTCAGTGGTGACATGATGCATTCATCTTAACGTGAAATCATGATCTTATCATGTTTGAAGTTGTGTTGCATAACTCAGAACGAGTAGGAGGACATTGATTCAAACGTGAGGTGTATTTTTATATCCCAAAACCAAAAGGAATACTTTGATCCCCCGATGGTGTAAAATTATGTGTTACCTATTCTGAACCACGACCAAGCCGTGATGTTGCGACAAACCGACAATCAAATGACGCGTTGCAGCCAGCGCAGTCGGTGAAATGAAGAGGTGACCTAATACTGTAGCTGAGGAGGCGTAGCATAGTTAAGGAAACCCTCCACAAGTGTTACTTTCTTGGAGAGAAAAATGGGCCAAATCATTCAAAAGAACAGGTGCCAATCAAAGCTGAGGTTTGTGCAGGAGTTCTTGGAGTTGTTCCCGTCTTATAAAAGTGAAATGAACTTAGTTAAGGATATAGAAAGTACTGGGAGACCAGATTAATATAATTTATAGGACGATACTAATGATATGAACATACACTCATACCTACCGTAAAAATTTTACACTGACTAGGCAGTGTTAACCAGAGGTTGTGAGAAATAAATGGAAATACACAAGTGGTACGGCCTGATGAAGAATTTTAGAACTTTCTAAATATAAAGTTCAAATGAGAATTAGTAACATATCTGTACGTCACTATACATACATACATGAATAGCTGCCTCTCATGAAGCAAGATGATAATTCTTAAAGGTTGGCAAAGCAGTCGAGAACCTCTACTTGTTTATAAACATAAATAAAAATATCACCAGCTGTTTCATTGGCTTAGTGTTTTTTTAAAACAATGCTGAAAAATTCCTATAAAATTCAATCAACGTCTGTTGCACAAAGAAAAGCACGAACTATAACAATCCCGACCCGTTAAAGTTCGAAGTGAATAGTTAATTTAACGGAGTCAATAAATTCCAATATTGGTATAGATAATGAAGTTGTGATTATATGCAAAAAAATATTCCGCAAATACAGGCAGCCACAGAGAAAATGTGATATTCCCTCATCCGCTCACAGAGATAAAGAAATATCAATTTAAATTGTGTTTCTAGCAGCAGTGCAATTCGACCTTCTTCATCATCAAAAGAATTTTCTCCTATTGATTTAATTATTCATGAATGCTTCTGAATGCATGACTCAATTGACAAACTTCTGCTCGAATAATAATTGAATGCTTAATAAAGCACATAAAAGACTGATTATTTTCTATTAATAAAAAAACGACTAAATGCCATTCTTCAGCAGCATGCATGAATTTACCATCAATGTATTCAGCGTCATTTACAAATGAGTATGTTTTCCGTACCCATGTATATTGTTTTCATACTTCATTCCATGGTTAAAAGACATTCAAAGACTTGACCGTTGATCCTAGATTGAACTAACTCTATCCTTGACTACCATCCAATGTAGGAGTTTTACCTGCATCTTAGCTGAGCAAAAAGCAAACACGTCAACATGTTCATAATGAGTCATGAACAACTCTGGTCAGGATTAAGGTTGAATGAACCGCTCTGGTCAGGATTTAGGTTGAATGAACAGCACTAGTTAGGAATTAGGTTGAATCAAGTACTACTCTGTTCAGAATTTGCACTGAATGAACAGCACTGGTCAGAATTTAAATTGAATAAACAGCACTGGTCAGAATTTAAATTGAATAAACACCACTGGTCAGAATTTAAATTGAATAAACAGCACTGGTCAGAATTTAAATTGAATAAACAGCACTGTGAGAATTTAAATTGAATAAACAGCACTGGTGAGAATTTAACACGTTAAGTGCGGTTGCCTAGTTGGCGCAAATCTTTACTTTGTACATACAGTCACTAGAAAGCGTTGAAAAAATTACAGAACCTAACCTTAGTGACCCACCGGTGGGTCACTTCGCACTTAACGTGTTAAATTGAATAAACAGCACTGGTGAGAATTTAAATTGAATAAACAGCACTGGTGAGAATTTAAATTGAATAAACAGCACTGGTGAGAATTTAAATTGAATAAACAGCACTGGTGGGAATTTAAATTGAATAAACAGCACTGGTCAGAATTTAAATTGAATAAACAGCACTGGTCAGAATTTAAATTGAATAAATAGCACAGGTCAGAATTTAAATTGAATAAACAGCACTGGTCAGAATTTAAATTGAATAAACAGCACTGGTCAGAATTTAAATTGAATAAACAGCACTGGTCAGAATTTAAATTGAATAAACAGCACTAGTTCGGATTTAGGTTGAATCAAGTACCCTGCTCAAGATTTGGACTGAATGAACAGACATTGTCAGGATTTAGGTTGAATGAACAGACATTGTCAGAATTTAGGTTGAATAAACAGACATTGTCAGAATTTAGGTTGAATGAACAGTTCTGGTCAGGATTTACGTTGAATGAACAGCCCTAATTAGGATTTAGGTTGAATAAAGTGGCCTCCTCAGGATTTCTACAGAATGAACAGCCATGGTCAGAATTTGGGTTGAATGAACAGCCATGATCAGGATTTAGGTTGAATGAACAGCCATGGTTAGGATTTAGGTTGAATGAACAGCCATGGTCAGGATTTAGGTTGAATGAACAGCCATGGTCAGGATTTAGGTTGAATGAACAGCCATGGTCAGGATTTAGGTTGAATGAACAGCCATGGTCAGGACTTGGCTTTAATTGAGGGAAACACAGGACGACCTGGAGCTCCCAGCACGGCAAGGCAGTGACACAGCCCCGCCTCAGTACTTGCCTCTGGTGGCACACCGTCGCTCGCAGCGTCACTACCACATACCTGCACACAAGAAAAACGCGTCAGAAACCGCATGAAAAATCCCAATACGAAGAAGAAACAAATCCAACTAGACGTGGGAAGAATCTTAATAAGTGAACAGTTATTGCAATACTCCTGAATTAGTATTGGACAATTTTCATCATTAATAACACTGTACATATAAATCCTATACCATCTGTTGCAAGTGTCATACAATACTACTCGGCTCTTTGGGAGGCACTGTTGGTTCATGAATTTATAACCAGCCTTTTTTCGCGCATGCAATCACAGTTTCATCCTATGTCGTTCCGTGACCAGAGAAAAATACAAAAATGCCATGACTTCAGAAACGTAAAGAATTTCGAATAAATCAAGGCCCCACTTATAATATAACGTTGGGTAAAGACTTGAGCCGAGGACTCGGGAGCAGAAACCTGAAAGTCGATTCCCGGAACACTTGATGAAAATGCTAACACCGGCACGATTGTTGTTCCCGTCTAACAACACAACGAGTGGACGGGTAAGGGAGAACATACAAAGAGCTCCTGCCTCGCAATGAACTATTGAATAATTGTCTAATTCCCGTACCTAGGGTGAAACTTGAACAACATACCACTTATGTAATTATGAGTTATTATAGGGTAAAATTTGGGATTTCTTGCAATAATATGAATGAACGATTTGCTTTATGCATGAGGGCCGCTGTAGCTCAGTTGGAACACCTGATTCTAGCGAGCACACGAGCATCACCCTTCTGTTTAGCTGAAGCAGAAGGTGTACTTAAGACACGCATGTCTAATTAGGTAATGGGGCGAAAAGACGTAAGTATGCATTTAAGAATAGTTAATGGATGCACGACGGCTAAATCACCCCATAAAACTAAATTTACATAAATAATTACACGACATTTGCAATTAAGCTACCAGTGACAGCGCTTAAAAGAAGGAATGCCGTATCACAGGCCTTTCACAGCTGTAAACTTCAACACGTAGAGAATGGGTGAGCAAAATTAGACGCCGTGTACTGAAGGTACAAGAGTTCGACATCGCAGTATCCAAAGGTATAACCAAACTACAGTGACGAGTAGCACGATTCAACAGTACGACAAACGAAGATACAGCTAAAAATGTAAACATTAATAGCAGCAGTACGTACCGTTTGAAGAATGTCCATTGGTGGATGGATGAACATTTATAAACTGGTTGAGTAACATTATTTAAAAAAATAACATTTTGGTGGTTCATCAAAAACTGTTTATCTGCATATCACAAAACAGCAACGGAGGTCATCAGGCACTACTCGAAGAATCGTCCCACCCTCCTCCATACTACTTTTTACAGCAGATCCTGAAGTGGATAAGTGTTTCACGACAGTTTGATGTACCAAGTTGTTTTAAGACATAGAGTGTCATCTATCCATGATTCTCAGGTGTAAGCAGCATCAGCAATCAAGAAGACTTAGCAACATCCATAATTGGCACGCCAAGTCCTCAAGGCAACAGAAGAGGCAGCTCCAAATGAAGGCTGAGAGCGAAACAGCAGTAAACAGTTCACGCCAAACGCGGCTTCATCAAACACTGGCCCACAAGTAAGTGTACTAATCGAACGCCCTTCAATTAAACGGCCAATGCACACCCAGAATTTGTAGTTTGAATTCAGGCCCATCACCCACTGTATCTTAGCTTCAACTCATTAACGAGCAGAACCACATTTTTTTTAGACCGGTAATAGTTAACGGAGTAATAAAAAAATGAGCGTCATGATTACAACAGGACAATGAATTGAAATATTTGAACTATAAAGGAAATTCCTGTTATCTTTTTTATAAACAAATAGTGATTAATTACATACAATACTCAAGGCTCGCTTATATGTCACTCCAGAAACCGCAGTTGACAGTTAACTACTTCAGTTTAGTAAGTCGTGAAAACAAATATTACAAGCTGAGCCTCTTGAGATTATTAATCACGCTTTAACATTCATTTTTTACCCATAACGATGACAATATAGAATTCGTGTTGACAGAAACTGGACTACGTACCCAAGTTAATGAAAACTTCTTCGGGTCTTGATTTAGTTTTCCATTCATCATAGTCGCTTTCACCCATTGCAAGAGAATGACGAAGCACGTAACCGTGGTTTTTGTTGTAAATTCTCGTTTTATATCTCAGTGTTGCAGTCCTCTGACCTGGTTAGTAGCGTTCAGCTGCATAGATCTCATCACCCCGATAAAGAATCTCATCAAATTTTAACGTATGGACATAGCAAAACTCAAGCTTAATTCGTGTCGATTTTGCCGATGATCAAATCTCAGCTACCCAAATATTGGTAATAACATTGATTCTATAATTATTATCAGTATCTTTCAACATAAACTTGAAACTTAGTGTGAACATGAACATTTCAAACATAGATTATAAATTCATGACTCATCAAGCGCAAAGCGGAGCCCTAAAAATTAATTCTGCGTTCTGAAAAAATATACGAAAACTTACACCACGTCGTTAGAAAAAGTAAAAATTCCAGCCATATAAGTATTTTAACTACACAAATATTACGAACGAACAAATTTTAAAGTCTTATCCTTACGAAAAAATCGTTATCCTTACGTCTGAGTGAAACGTAAAATGGGACAATGACGTACATTTATTTAAAATAAAAGACACTCTACAGCAGATTTGTCGCACGGAGAACCAGATTTCTTGCAAACAAAAGAAAATATCAAGATCAAGCTTGCGTAATTCCAAAACCAAGCTCACACCAGACTTAACGTAAACAAGCATAGCTGTTACTGCAGCGATTGAGTGCTGTCAACCATCAAGTTGACGGCACACAAGAAAAATCGGTACACCTTTTTTGATTTTCTCACTGTTCTCCTTTCCTTCATCAACTCCAGAGAGGAAAAAGTCAACAAGCGCAGTACCAAGTGCATTATGCTCACGGCATCGCTAAAAACAACACAATCAGTTACAAATGTTTGACAGCCGTAACATCACATGTCCTTTTACTACCTACTTGCTTTCACGTTTTCATTATTTCATGTTTAAGTCGAATTTAAAACACGAGATAACAGTTTAAGATAAAATATATGCGTCCACATGTTATCAATAATCATATTAACTAAAAATTTGAAGGAAGACTTTTGGAGAGAAAAGTAGAGAGTCGGTAAGAACGAAGGGGTGCATTAGATAAGAACTTCTCTTTGCTCGCGATAATCGGACACCATATCAGCGACGGAGGTGATAACGCGAGACCAAGGCTGCACTTTATAGGGCGAGTGCACCTGTGATGAAACGAAACTACAAAATAAAGAGCTTCAGGGTCTTGCAACACTGACAACTCGAGGCATTATAGAAACCTGGACGACTCAGATACGAGTAAACGAGGAAAATGAAATTAGAAACATGAAGTAAACTCTTGATTTACAGCTGAAACTCAGCGAAGAGAATGAGGAAAATTCAAGAAAAAATGGGGCATTTTTGCTGTAGGGTAGTTGAGTATACACAAGAAAAACGACAAGACATAGGAGCAAAGTTGAACAATGGGCAGAGACTGAAAAATACAAATAATATCCGATATCAAAAACAAAATCAAGTTTTTACAGATTGTAACAATTGTGCAAACAAAACAACGGGCGTTTCTACAAAATAAAAAAACATTAACAGAGTTAAATTCTACGAGCCAGCAATTCACTGTTAACAAGTCTTTAGAAGATCAACTAAAACTAATAGCTCATTTGTGTGGTGCACCCTAATCAAAGATCAACAAGGAAGAACTCGGAGGCCTAGCAGGAGTCTGGAAAACTAGGAATTAATAACACTACAAGTCGTACCCAAAACATGAACTAAAAACAAATAGCAGCCGTGGCGGCCACAAGCTGATCTCCATAAAAATAAAAATATATATAAATTAATGCATACAATTTTAAAGCATAAATCAGAAGATGTAATTATATACTGGACCTATTTACTTGGAAGAAATTATAAGTGCAAGCACCAAAGCAACAAGAACAGGCATAGTACAAGTAATACGAGCCAAGTCAGTAAGCGCATTCCCACAAGTTTCAGTGTGCTCTGAAAACCCAAGCGAAAGCGATCATCACTAAGAATTCTAACTCATTTCAATTCAAATGAAAGCTCGCCACTGCTGCAACATTGATCCTAATATTTGTTCTTCGTTATTTTATCGCAGCCTGCATGCACTACGAGAGCAGTAAAAGAAGAGGCAAGATAATGACGGCAGCAACAGCAGCCTGGTCACAACGGACAGCAAGAAAAAAGGGTTCGAAGTGACGGGCGTAAGGACAGACGGACGGACGCAGCAGAAGCGGCCCAGCCCTCGCAGTTTGGGCCCTAAAGGAGAGAGACCACCAGAGCCCACGGCAGCGAGGCAGGCACGGCAAGAAAGCTCAAACAATTGTGATCGCGCCCAACAGTTCAATCGGGAGCACTGCTTTGCCAACACCACAGCAGCACCGCTTCCGTACAAGCAACGTTCACCACAGCATTGAAAATCTCAGCTAAACTCGATAGCGCGCGTGAGAGGAACAAGCAAGTTAGGGCGTTGGAAGACGTCACAGGATTTTGTTATTTCATTTGCAGTGTTAGGGTTTTTACGACGAATGAAGAAAGAAGTCGACTTTTTGTGAAAGGGAAGACATTTCTTTACGACGTCACCATGGCTAAATGAGGCCGATTTTCTCGCAACAAGACGGCTGGAACTTCTTTTGACGCTCGCTAAAACAACACACAAGTACTATTAACTTTCCTCTCACAAAGACAAATTTAATGGCTCTGCATCTCTAAGAATTAGGAAGATCCCATCAAATAATCGTATTAGGGCGTCGTAAAATAAAACAGTGAATCAAACATTAATTCTTGCACACAGAGCACCTACCATTTACAACATCGATTGTCTACCTTAAAGTTGGAAGCGAAAAATACATTGTTTTAAGGCCAAGGCCTTCATCTGTTGAAAAAGCAATCTATTTCCTTGAAATCAGAAGTAGACAACCGTCCACCATGTCACCAACACCAGCATGCGACGATCACTCAACATTTTACGTGTGTTTTGATTTGGACTGCATGAAGTGAGATTAAACGATCAGATTCATGTAGCGAGACGTCTTCCATACCAACAGCAGCAGTTGTAGTTCCAAAGTTCAGAGCTCCTCAGATTTATGAGTCTCGTTAGTACTTCTAAATTGCAGCCAACGTACTAACTGCCACCAGGAGCTTGGGTTCCATTGAGCCACAGAACCATGGGACTACGGCCCAGAACTGGCAAGACAGACTGGCAATGCCCGCAACTGAGCCAATAGCAGCCCTGGTGGGACAGTATCTAGCGTACAGTAAGGGCAGCAGTTGCCCAAGGACTTGACTTGCAGTAGTACAGCCTAGCTCGGCCGGCCAATGGATGTCGCTGTCGAGCCGATTTATACACTAACAAAATACAGCCGCTCGTCTTCGTGACAGAAGATGCAGCTGAACAAAGCCTTGCAAGCGCTAGCGAACTCCAGAGCTAACGGGGCCTTGCTGCCAGGCCAATAAAGGCTCTTACACAAGGGAATGGAGAAAATATATGACAACCGGGGTATTGCTAGGTCAGCAGTAAACAATCCTGAAACAACTCCCAATAGACAGAATCAAATATTCATAAAATTCTCACAAGACACTGGAAAATAAAATAAATGAACAACTTTATCTTCCACATGAATGAGAATTTCTTGACTTCAATAAAAGCAGAATACTGCTCAAGCTCCGAGCAAATTTTTATAATGATGGAAAGCACGGTCCTTAATTCGGTCTTTAGTCGCTGGAAGTGTGAGGAGCGCAGCTACAGTAGCTGTAGCAGGAAGGCCATAGCGCCAAACTCCTCCCATGGAGGCACAGCAAAAAGCCCACTTTTAAGCAGGAGTTTCTAATTGGTGGCGAGAAATATGGTGATTACGAAGCCCGCCCACAGCCCAACTTGCACTATACGCAAAAATGCTAAAATTTGAAACTGCACTAAGTGTCGGGCAGCAGCAGGCGCGCACAACAGCGACTGGAGGAAAGACGACCGAGTACGCAGGGGAGCAAAGAGGGCGCCTGTCGCCGAGGAAACACAAAGCTGTGTTGTAAGTTGATACAGTCAATTTCATGAGAAACGTGCTGCAATTTTTTAAAACAGCTTTCCATTTTTTTAGCGTTATAAAAGAATCCTTGTGTGAATACTTCTCGAGGGTTAAGTCTATCTTCGCCGTGATCAAAACATTTTGCACATTATTGTGATGAGAAATAAACAAAAATTAAAAGATGTTAAAACGCTGAACGAATCTTAAGCAATGTTATTTATAATCCATGTACAGCGTTCATGCTACTAACTCTGCACTCAGCAGAAAATGTCAACCGATATTAACAGCAAGCAGTTCAAAAAGCGAACATGTAAGGCCACTGTCGTCGACACTTCCTGTACCAGACACCATGCAAGGGAAATAAAATGCAGCTCATACATGACAAAAGAAACGGCGAGAGAGCTGTTGACGCTACAAATGTTTTGTGTTTTTATGAGCTGTACCACCAGAAGTGCATTGCAGTATTCTGACTTGAAGTGCGACGTGTCATGTTAAGCAGACAACAGAGGGCACGGGAAAGGAAAACTCCGAATAGCGAGCATCGGCTACTGGAAGTGAATGCCCTGCTAGACACTATGTACGTAGTTGTACGCTCGGTAGGTGCGTGCAAATCGGTGCGGTCACAGAAGTTCATCAATACGCAAGACTGCGACAGTAAATTAGCTTCAAAGCAGTCATTAGTAGTAAACAACGATTTAAATATTCGTTCCTGATCGTCTCGAATGAAGTTAAATTTTCATCATCAAATTAAATGAAAATGAATTGAAGTCAAACAAAACCATCATATATGAGAGAAGATCCGAAACTATATGTATTAAAAACTAAATCCAAACTAATCGTAGAGCTTAATAAATATCTGTAAAACAATTAAAGAATACCATACCAGCTTTTAATTTATGAGTTGAAGTGCATATTTTCATAGAAACTACTGTACAAATTTCCATCGCATCCCAGCTCACTTCCCCCCAAAGCGACAATATGAACTAGCCTCAAGCTCTAAGGAATGTGAAAACTAGAAAAGTCGCCATAAAAAGCAGTCCTCATCACAAGGGAAACTCGGAATCCTTAATACAGCAAAGAGCCTTTGGTGAATCAGACACAAAAACGTAGTCCGAAATTTAAACATGCAAAGCCAGATTATTCGCTGATCAGAGCAGCATGATGCGCACTCGAGTAAGCGGATCAAGAAGCCATGGCAGTGCAGGAGTTTCAAGAAAAAACAAAAAATAAATGAAAAAGGATAGCAGACACACGCGAAAAGTGTGGAACGAGGAGAAGTATGAGGGGGTGAGTGAAATCCGAGAAGAGTGCAAGAGAGGTTGACTCCGGCAAGGGAACGGGGCAAAAACCAGTGTAATGAGACAGAAAGGCGTTGAAAGAACCTTCATAGGTATTCGTTCAATTCGTTATTCCCATGCTTCAATTTTTCGACGTCCGATCCCGCCAAATTTTAAGAGTATTTAAATTACTGTAACTTTCTTATTATTAAACTTTGTAAAAAAATTTACTTTTACTTTCGAGTAAAAATTTGCTGATATGTTTATTCCAGTCTATTTAAAATCACGAGACAAAAGTTATAGGTGCTACTGAACCGAAGTTAAATAAACGCATAATATTTAAGTTTAATGGGTCGTTCAAGTAACAAAACTATACCAAAACATGAGAGTAAAAACATTTTCCAATTATTTCAAATTTCTGTGCAAAAAAGTACACGAATATTGAAAAAATTATCCTAATGAACTGGATAAGACGCGTAATTTATGCACAACATTTCATCTATTGAACATCTATCGTACTCGTTAAGTTAATCTATTAATGAACAAAGGTTGGGAGCCCAACTCGATAGAAACGAATCGTAGAAATCGCATTCCTCTGCAACGAAAGTAGAAGACTTTCATAGGGGTTGCATTGATACTATTAAGTTAAAAAGCCCATTCAACATCCAATATTCGCTGCAGTATAGTTGACTACCAGTGAACATCAACGAATGAACTTCTGCACTTGTAGTTTTCCTCGTCGTCTCTGAAAAATTCCTAGAAAATCGTGACCTATTCTTGAAGCTTCATTGACCTCTCTTGACCTCTTTTTTTATGTCATAGGCAAGCAAGCATCCAAAACTAAGTACAAAAGCATCATAGCAAATTTATTTACAACAAAGGGTACAGAACTACACTTGGCGCAATACAAATAGTCGCGTGCGAGGAGATTTCACAACAATGCTAAAACTAAGAAGAAAATACATCGCCAAGTTCAACCCTAGAAAGACCATTGGGCCTACGAGAACCGCTTCCAAGGAAGATTAATTGTTTATTTATTTTTAGTTGGCCTCATTTATTACAAGCATATCAATATCATCGGTATCAACTAATTTTGCATTTATAAGTTGACAAATGAGAAAAAAGTGGCCGGATCTGACAGGCCAACTCGGCCACGGATGCTATATATATATTTGAATGTCTTGCTAGGGCTAAGGACGCCTAGAACACGGCACACGACCACCGCACCACTGTCGGAGCGACGTCAACGGGAGAAGCCATGCAGCATCAGCCAAGCTAACATAAATCAGCTTTATTTACAGTCTCTCAGGGAAGATGCCGTGATGGACGATCCTTCGGAGACGCTGCAGCAGCAGCTGCAGCATTATCAGCAGCACAACTTTCAGCAGTTGTAGCATCATCAGCACCAATGGCTGCACTGAAGCGACAGCACAACTATAAGACGAAGCAACAGTAGCGGTGTCATTTAAAGTTCTACAGCCGCATGAAAGTCGATCCAATACTAGCAACAGAAGTATAGGTAAAAAAAAACAAAAGCAATATTTTCGTGGCTTTTGAAACCAAAGCTTTGTTTCGTGTTAGAAGAACTACAGGGTGGCCCATAAGTAAGGTACCTTTTTAAAATTATAGCTATAAAACTACAAATGGTAAAATGATTTGATTCATTCAGAATGAATGAGGAGATTTCAATGTTTTCTGCCAGCGTATCTAGTCTACCGACGATCACAACATACTGCCCAAAAAATTCATAAAATCCAACCCCCCCCCAAATGAATCGCTACGCAATGGAACGAGTAAAAATAGTGGAATTTTAGTTCCGATGTAAGTGTTCGGTTACTGCAGTTCAGAGGAATTACAGGAATATTGATGGTATTGAAAAAAGTACTTCGAAGAAGTGCATAAAAAACTCGTGCTGAAATTTAGAGAAACTGGGACAGCAGCAGACAACGTTGTGGCAGGCCACGGACCATACGAACTGGTGTTTCAATTCAGCTTGTTGCACAGAGTGTTGCTGATCGGCCCAAAACGTCAACTAGGAGACGTTCAATTCAACTAAGAATGTCACGTACCTCACTGCAACGTATTTTGATAAAAGATCTAAAGTATCATTTATATAAAATTCAATTAACTCAAGAACTCAATCCTACGGACTACCAAAAGCGATTAGATTTTGGGAATAGATTTCTGCAGCTTGCAGAAAATGAAAACTTTGTAAAGAATTTAATAATGACTGATGAGACACATTTTCAACCTCAATGATTTTGTTAATAAGCAAAATTGCAGATTCTGGGCTTCAGAAAATCCAAAAGAAATTCATGAACGTCCACTTCACTCAGCTAAAGCAACAGTATGGTGTGGCATCACGTCTTCGAGGATCATTGGACCATATTTTTTTGAAGATGCTAATGGTGATGCAATTTGTGTTAATGGAAACCTGTATGAAGATGATTCAAGAATATTTGATACTTGAAATTGGTGACAATAACACAGAGATTACCTTTTTCCAACAAGATGGAACTAGAACGCACACAGCGAAGGAAACAATGAAAATGTTAAAAGCAATTTTTCCAAACAATAATTTCTCATTTTGGTGATATACAGTGGCCGCCTTGATCTCCAGATCTAAGTACTCCTGATTTCTTTCTCTGGGGATTCTTAAAGGAAAATGTTTACATTGAAATGCCTGATAATTTACAGCAATTGAAACTAAACATCATTCAAGAGATCAACAATATTTCACCAGAGACATTAAGGAAAGTAATGAACAGCACCGTTAAAAGAGCATGCCCTTGTTTGACGAATAACGGAGGTCATTTAAAAGATATTGTATTCCATAGTCAAACGTATTTTATTGTTTCATTTATAAATTTATATTAAACTTGGAAATTTCTTTTTTCATTTTGAATTAACTAAATCTGTTTAGCATTTTAGTTTTATAGCCATAATTTTAAAAAGGTACCTTACTTATGGGCCGCCCTGTACAAGCATTAAGCTTTGTTCAACACGAACTCTTAAGGTTGAATTGTAAAACATACCTGTAACATATACAAGAATGTCTTACAGGGTTCAGGGGTAGGCAGGAAAGAACGTAAGAAAAGTCGAAACTGCAACTTGGGGAGAAACTGTATCAGTATAGCTGTTTCTGTGGTATGAAAGGTTCTGAAAATAATAGAAGAGAAAACTACAACTCTCGAAAACAACATCAGTACCACCACTGGAAGACGACCACCAGTCCAGCACAACCAACCTTATACAGTATAGTCGAGCACGACCAGGCAGCCTCGTCACTCGGAACCTCCTGGGAATCAGCCGAGCGAGAACGTGACTGGAATGAGCAGGCTTTTCCATTTCTTCTGGCTGAATTGTATCGACTTCGGAGAGCGAATAAGACGGAGGCAGGTCCGTGATAGCGCAAGAGAGCTCCCGCGACTGTAATGGTAATGCTTCTATTGATGCTCAAGAAACGTACCCCCGTAACCAAACAATAGGGACCAGCTAGCACTCCACCTAGGGTTTTCTTCCGAAAAATTGTGAGGCATTACGAACTCAATTGGCAACTCCAACAGCTCAATTGATGTGGCCAAGAGGCGAGAGGCTTTATGGCGTTCCAGCTAAAATTTTGCTCATTATGGTCAAGTTCATAAAAAACACGTTCACTAACGCAGAAGACGCGAAAATAATATATTTTCGCCAAATAATTACACGGCTAGAACCAATCAAATAAACTTTGAGTTTCAGTGTTGAAGAATGTATCAGATTGACAGACTGACCCGAATGAAACAGATACATCTCACTCAATTTGAAATGAAAATTGACAATGAGATATAATGTTCTAAAAGAATCAAAGTCATGCCGTTGAAATTTACTTGTTTCCATTACGTACAGTTTTTCATTGTGTCCAGAATTTGTGGTTTAAACTCAAATCAACGATTGAAATGCAAAAGTAGGAAAAGGCATGCAAAGCTTTCAAGAAACCTCCTCGTTTGATGTTGAAGAATCGCTTTCAATTAAAAACACTAATTGAAAAAATAAATTGTCCTGAGGCAGAATATTTGTCGGTATCAATAGAATTGCGTTGTGAAATTAATCACTAGATGACTACATCGATTACATTACCGTAAAAATGGAATTCTACAAGTTTGTACTCGTGTTCTGAGAAAAACTTGCATGAAAGGCTAAAATTGTTAAATTTTGGCGTATCTACAATCCAACGGCAACAGACCTTTGTACTTTACAATAAGAACTTTTAATGATGCAGTTCTCTAGTGTAATAAACAAACATCATACAATTAAGTGAGTATAGAAATAAATAGTTAACTCGCAATAAAATATCGTATGCATAATTTTCCTAGTCCAGAAGCGACATCGTAAACTATTTATACATCCAATAAACGATTTCATGTTCAAAAATATTAAATAAGAATAGCAAATGAACAGCATAAAACCGGTCGCATCAAAAAATGAACGGCTTATTTTGACAGAACTATCATACTATGTACTGCGTAAGTCTCATTCTTTGATGTACAACAACATGCATTGAACGTTCGCAACCATCTTGAACGAAATTGAGAATTATAAATCACAAGGAAATAATTGTTCCCGTTTAAAAGACCGTGGACATCCATCAACCAACATCTTGCAAGCAGAGAAAAAATATAACTGAAACTGAATTTATTTTATGTTGTCTTTCAGTAACAGCTGATCATTGTCGTTAACCAATGCAAATAAAAATCAAGCAGAAGAGCACATTCATTAGTTAAATAGACCGTAAAAAACAAGAAACATACATACCAACCTAAATTAAGCCTATGACACCGGAGACAGCGCTGTGGTAGCGTCATGCCAGAGCTGATGAAGTGAAGCTGTTTGCTGAGGTTTGCAAGGAGTTTACCTAGCACGAGCATTACGAGTGGCACTTTGTAGAAACGGGACCGCTTGAGCCCAAGCTCCTATTTACATGTGTTTGGCTTGAGGTTTACTAGAGCTCGCGCCTCATGGACAAACACTTAACACAAGCGACTCAGCAGCGATCACAGGACTGTGTTCCAGCAGTGATCACAGGGCTGTGTTCCAGCAGCGATCACAGGGCTGTGTTCCAGCAGCGATCACAGGGCTGTGTTCCAGCAGCGATCACAGGGCTGTGTTCCAGCAGCGATCACAGGGCTGTGTTCCAGGAGCGATCACAGGACTGCGTTCCAGCAGCGATCACAGGGCTGTGTTCCAGCAGCGATCACAGGGCTTTGCATCGCGCTTTCAAGAGGGACGGCGCTTCCTAGAATGCCTCATGAAACATAGAATTATAATACGCAATCACACAGTCAAACGGATACGATGCGCTTCGATGCTTGTAAAACGATATTATTGTTCAAAAAAAATATTCACAGGAGCAAAACAAATTGATATCAATGAAGGCAGAGCGAAATTTATGAATATTAACACGATTTCACGCGTTCAGGTATTCATTTCACAGAAATTACCATGGACGAAGTGAACACAAAAGATCAAATGCACGTTGAAAACCTTGAAGTTGATTTAATTATACAGAATTTTATAGCCTATTTACAAATCAAAAAAACACTAGTACGCATGGCAAAATCACAGAAAAAAAAATTAAGTTCAATAAAAAATAACAGCTAATTTCGTTAAAAACGCTCACACTGAAGGTGGATCAAAAAGCAGGTTTATTCCCAGGAAAGTGCTATCGCCAGCTGTGTAAGTGCAAGTCACAATTTTCGGTGTGGGTGCCTAGCAAGTTCGGAAAGACAAGACTAAACGATGATTCGCGTCAATTTTGGCGCGATGTTGGGTTTTTACGAACGCTTTTTCATGAGTCGCTGGAGCGAGAGAACGCTGACGTAAAAGAGGTTGCGCCGAGTGGAAAGGGAGTTACAATGAAGAACAATGAAAACGAACACTGAATTGGACACCAATTTTTTTTGAAAGAAATACGCTAATTTTACGCCAATGGATGCAAAAGACAAATTAGCACTTTTTCACGTAGTGAAAAATTAAGGAGTTTAATTATCGTAGTAGGTTATTAGGATGAACATTTCCCTCAGTTGAATGATCCACTTCTCGAACACCCAAACCTACTAATATTTTTAACCTCTTTCAGTAACGAACTCACCGACAAATTTATTTGCAAGCATGACAACGTAATTCAGAACGAACAAGTAAAATTACAATGTCAAATGATGACCGCATAATAACTTCAATATATAAGCGGCACGAAAATTCTTGTAAACCTAATCGATGGAAAAGTGAACTGTACATATTTTCGCATCCAACATCAATGAAGTGAATTAATTTAATAGTGCATTCACGCAATGCTATGTATTAAGATAATATTGTGAATATTTGAAACAACTTTTACCTTTACTGCTCAAGTGACAACAAGAACAGCCATTGCCTTCACTAAAAACAAAGCGGCCACAAGTCGTCAATCACAAGCACGAGTACTTTAGCTTAAAAAATACAGCCCTTCAAAAAAATACGAGAGTAACAATCCATACTCTGCGGGTACCAGACATCACTTCAAAACTGTCGTTCTGTTAACAAACAGCTACGTGTGGCTTCTTTGTTCGCATTCATTACTACACTACCACCCGAAGTAACATCAGCAATACATGTACACTGCGTAAAAATCTTGAAATCAAAGCAGTGCAGTAAAAGATCTCACTTTTTTTCTAAAAAAAATACAATTTAATCCCAATAAAAACTTCCCATTAAAGACCTACTGAAAAGAATTACGATTGCAATCGTAACTTGCAAAAATTACTGTCAAGATTTCGGCGATATCTTTCCGAGATCTGGAAGCAAAAAGCGCGACCTCAGCTCTTTTGCGCGAACTCCAAGGAAGACTGTGCCCATGATTGCAATAGAAAAGAAAGCATTGGTCACACGGTAGCCGCACCCTGCAATGCCAGCCCACGGGGCGTATTTGTCCATGCAAATAAGGGTGCTCAGGAAAAAGCAAGTCTCGGACAAGTCCCTCCATTATTCAACACGCTCGCAGAAACTTCAATCCCAAGTGTTGAGAGGAACCAATATCGAGGAATTTGAATTTAGGAGAGCAGTCCCCGTGGACTCCTGAGTGGCGTTGTTTGGACAGAACGGCAGTGCGAGGTGAACTGTTGTGCAGCAGTTAGTATTACTCAAGAACAGCGTTGTATTTAAAGCGCACACCATTGACGAGCCTGCAGTTCTCTCAATAATGCAGCTGAAGTTGTTTTATATTTGTGCTCCCAACTGCTTAAAATGCAAAGTAAAAATTGTTTTCCAATACCTGAAAGATTTTTTAAATAAAAAGGTTCCAATCCGGCAACCGGTTTACCAATTGTACAGCCCTGTACAGCGGCAGCTGCTATTCAAGGTTGGGAAATTAATTGCAAGGCTAACTGCAATCACTAAATTAAACTTTTGGAGGCGGTATTTGCGGCAATATGCAGAAAAAATTCTTAAATAGCTTTAAAAAGTATCGTTCAGGATGTACATGAGATTTTTTTCGTAGATTCCTTGTACGTGGTTTTGATCACCAAGATGATAAATATCGACCAAACCGCTAAGAACACGTAGATTCGTCCAGCCTATACAGTTCACGGCATTCATCC
>VCRD01000186.1:275970-410010 GCA_006783055.1 Trinorchestia longiramus
TTGTTTTTTGTCAATCGCGACTGTACGGGTCGCCCCCATGTACGACTTGCCCCCACACTACCCTATACAGAAATTTTTTTTTAATTTGGTTAGTGGTCACAAAGACAAGTAAAAATAACTTGTAAGTTGTCTTCTGTCAGGAAGAAAAGCTAGCCACTGAAAAAGAACTAAAATTTTCTGCCTTTGTTTTATACTTTACCACTACTAAGGCTCAGAAGGGAATCCCGAGTTCCTCGAGAAAGCTGTTACAGAATTGTCAATTACCATCACAAATTAAGAGCAATTCATTTTATATTTCTACTAGAATATATTAATATGATAATGCTTACATATAAAGACAAGGGCAGCGACACACTGCTGCAGTACCGCATCGCCAGAACACGTCCGCACAAACCATCGCCGGTGGATATTGAAACGCGTCGCGCTAGTTCCGTAGACTATAAATCAACTTTTATCTGCGTGACCTTAAGGTTATGGTGGGAGTCCGGAGAGCGTCGCTCTGCCAGTGTTAGATCCTCTCGAAGCTCACTAGACTTGTTCATTTTTCGCCACAAGAAAGATCATCCATCACGCCTTGGAGTAGCAACGTCTGATTCGTGGACGCACCGCACAATCCGCTCTCATCATATGATAGAGTAGCCATTGTATCTACAACAAAGCCTGTTTTAGAGTACGTAACCGCAAAGAAAAATAATTATAAAACACCCATAGAAATAAAAACATCTTTCCTTCATCGTTAATCTTCCGTAAAAATTAGCTGTGAGTAAAACTTTCATTGTAAAGTCAAGCCATTTTGAGCCAAGGATAGAGAAGAGAAACTATGCCTCGCGTCTGACCATCTAGTCAGAACATCGACCGACGCACACTTCAGTGGCACACACAAATCAACAGCAGAGCGAGGAAGCTCTGACAATACGTCAATCACCATCCATTGAGACAACATTGCAAGGCAACGCTGACAGACGTGAGTACTTTCTTCTCTGTTGGCACTGTTACAGCTGTGACTGCATGCATACTTTGTGTATATCCTAGTTCAAAACATCTACCTGGTTGGTGTCCTAGTTTAAATCATATATACTTCGTATATACCCTCGTTCAAAACACCTACCTCATATATCCACGTTTAGAGCATATATACTCGTTACATATCCTCATTCAAAACATATCTACTTGGTACATGCTCTTGTTTCAAGCAAACGTACTCTGTCTTTAGCGTCGTTCAAAGCACAACTACTTAGTACATATCCTGTTGCTAAAAGCTTTACATTTTATAAAACGTGTGGTATTGTGTACAGGATAAAAATTTACAACACGAAATAATTGATTCACATTTGAATGACAAACTCCTTAAATAAATTTGATGACACACCTGAAGATATCAAAATCGAAATTCAGTGAGCCGAAGTTTCAGTATCAGCCGAAGATACTGAAAATTCTAAGAAGCTCAACAATACTTTTCCCCAAGATCAGAGAACAAAATACGTTTAAACAAACGAGACGAACACAAAATCAGTGAAAATTAGTATCCTTATTAATGCCTACAGTAGCAAGAATGATAATTTTGTTTGGTATTAATGATGGCAATAATGACTAGAGATAACTGCCAACTGAAGCAGTCGTGACATGTCGGAGAGACACGTAGGCAGCACCTGCACCGTGAGGCAGAACCATCACTTTCTGAAGTCACAACATCTCGTTTCGAGCGTCACAACTCCACCAGCAGCACAGCAAGGCCACCTCACTTGTGTGACATTTAAAAGCCTACAGCAAGCTCACACACAGTCGAATGCAAGCACCCGAGCTCTTCCTTGGTTTGCATCACTTCAAGAATGTGTAGGTACACGACTGTTCATATGACTCGGAATATAGAGAAAGTGCCCAAATAATCGTAATTGTTAGGCAAAAAGTCCTCGGGTAGATGACTGTTTTGAGATGGCAGTTAAATGAAATCATCGTAGTCGTGTTCGGACTACACTGCTACCAGAAATAGAAAAATATACTGTAATAAATCGCTGAAGGTGAAAGTCACATTTAACACGTTTCCTGAGAAGTGACCCACCGGTGGGTCACTTTGGTTAGGTTCTGTAATTCTTCCCAGTCTTTTAGTGACTATGTGTACAAAGTGAAGATTTGCACCGGCTAGGCAATCGCAGTAAACGTGTTAACACGTTGCCTCCGATTGCCTGATTGGTGTAAAACTTCACTTTGTACGCATAGTCACTAGAAGGATCTGAAAAAATTACAGAACCTCACCTAAGAGGTACACATACGTACCACTTCGGAGTCAAGACTTGTCAATGTAATACGAAAAGTTAAAAACTAATTCGTGAGCTAAGCGAACATTCATTTTACAACACTAATTTTTGCTACTCTGTTACCTTCAGCAGATCTAGCATCGCATTGTAGCAAACTCGTTTTACCGACTACTGTAGCATCAAAATGTTTCCTCACGATTTTGTCATGCATTTTTTGATGAAACGCATGCCATGCGTGAGTTTAACACTATTTGTAAACCAGGGCATCGAGGAAAGCAACTTCAAAATTCAGGCATTCCTAGAGCGGCCTCACGAGAGAAAATTAAACAGAACAAAATGTATTTTAAATAAATGCACACGCTGGCCGTTGGCTCACATAGATGAATTTCGAAGTAACTGAAATATATTTAGAATAGAATAAGTCAATAGGAACGAGCCGTTTGACCCATTCTTGGTTCAATACCGAAGTCCCATGCTTTAAATCTTTCGACGTCGAAATGTTCCATTAAATAAGATTCTACCTCAATAGCCGGGGAAAAACTGTTTCAGCCGTCATAGAGAACACAAGTAAATACAATTCGAGGAATGGAAATAATGTAGTGTAACTAGAAAAGAATACAACCACTGTGCGCCATCCTAAAATTTGTACAAGAGATACAATTAAAATGATCATTCCCTTATTGACTCCTTTATTCTGAAGTGGCGCGTTAATCTTGCTCCAAACGATCACCACGGATAATATTCAAGGATAATATTCATAGTATTCACCGAGGAAAATGTTCTGAAGCGGCTCGTTAACGCCGATCCAAACGATCATCAAAAAAGCATCTAAATATTAAAAAATCAATAAATTCATTTATTTATTCCACGCCGACGCCCGCATCGACTTCATTGACAAGAAAAGACGGCAGTAGATGGACCGACCATATCACGAAACATAAGTGGAGTATTCAACCCAGATTTAACGAGTACAAATACTGCAATCCTCAAGGCAAATTCAGATTGAACAGGTTAACTCTTCCCAGGATACTTCTACAACCTGATGAAGAAAGTGACTTCACCTAAGACCAAAATTTCTCAATCGTCTGGAGCACTAAAGGATAAACTAATTTAATCAATCGTATTCAACAGAATAATTGATATTAACGTTTCCTGCGATTGCCTTGCCGGTTCAAAACTTTACTTTGTACACATAGTCCATAGAGAGCTGTGGAAAAATTATAAAACCACACCTGAGTGACCCACCGGTGGGTCACTTTGCAGGAAATTGTTAAGAAATGGAATTTAAAACTTATAATCTCAGTCGAAGGACTACTATAAGTCCTTGTCTCAATTATAGTAGTCATTGTCTCAGTCCCAAAAATCTATTATTTATGAGTAAGAACAAGCGCGTTAAAAATCTATCAATTTCAAGAACTTTAAAGAATCAATTTGAACATTTTAAAAGGTGATGAAAGAATAAACAATTTAAATGGAAAATACTCTCACAGTAGGTGTAAACTCATAACATACCAATGGACGTACGAGAAAATCTCCTAAGTAAAAATAAAGACAACACTTTGCGATGGTACCCACCGGTGGGTCACTTAGGTTAGGTTCTGTAATTTTTTCAAGTCTTTTAGTGAATATGTGCACAAAGTAAAGATTTGCACCGGCTAGGCAATCGCAGGAAACGTTAACAGCCTAACCTCAGAGTTAGGGATTATTTTCCATTAAGAAAAATACATTTCTAAAGCTAATGCGAACTTACGCATTTTTCGCTTTATGCAAATGTTTGGCTGACTATTTCTAAAACAGATTCTCTCACCTGAAGAGGCTCAATCAGAATGAAGATCAGGTGAGAAGTGTTAGGTCTCCTAAAAAAACACCAACCGAGACAAACGCCTGCGATGATCATCAGCATCTCTGAGATTTCAAGAATGTTTGCATCCCACAATTATTCCCCGAAGTACACAACGAAAATTCAAAAGCTCGTCCCCTTAAGGGATGGAGCAAGCAAAAGCACAGTCAGGTAGGAAACTGGTGTCTTGACTGCAGACAATTGATAAGGAACAGGTTTTACGGGACAGGTTTACCACAGAGCCGTGCCTGAACAGCGAAGAACTTCCGACGCACGGTGAGTAGAACTTGCTAAGATTTACTTTTGACTATGAAAAGTAACCCAACTATAAGCCTTTTCAATACCATGAACAATTTAAATGGATGTAGGAATAGTAGCAAATCGACCAACCAACCAATAACTGAACTCTCAAGTAAATCCTCCCTCCAATTATAAAACTGTTTCTGGGGCGATGATAAATAGTCATGTACGAATTTACGCTTCATGTAGGGTATACACCATCAAAACTACTACAGTTCTCAAGTTTAGTTAAGTAAGTGCATAGAATATTGCCAAATCCCTCCTAGAAATTTCATTGATTCTAATCTGGTTAATGAATCTAGCATTGAGTTACTTTATTTTTTTACAGATGCCGAGTCGGAATCCTAAGGTACACATACATATCAGTAGAGTAATAATAATATTAAATAATTAACAAGTCATACCAGATTTAAAAATGAAAAACGTATTGAGACAAATATTTCTAATATATCAAATAACGAATTTGCGATTAATTTTTTTTTTCGGAGCGGCGACCAGTAAAACTGACGAACTTCGGCCACATAAAAATTTTAGATCATGCGAAACTGCATTATCGTAGTCACTGAAAACGTTTTAAAACTATCAAGCACAGCCGATTACGTGACTATAATTACGAATATCCTTAAGAACGTCAAGCTTACAAAAACGGACGTTATCAAGACATGCACTGGACGAGATGCACTGAACATCTCGAAAATTTCAACACTGACATTTTTTTCAAGAGTTCAAAAAAATGTACAATTTAAGGCGAATTTCTCCCGCTGATGTGAATAGGTGAATTTTTGTAAACGTCACAGTCGAGTTTCGCAGAAAACAGGATTTTAAATTTAAGTCCCCCTCGTAAGATAATTTCCATGGTATTATATTAAGAATAAGAGAGATGCATGAATGATCTCATTGAGAAGCGTAAGTCTAGAACAAATAAAACAGTTCCCACAGACCAGAGCAACAGAAATAGGTATTTAAAATACACGCCCTACCTACCGTAAGTTCGCCAGATACATTAAAGTGAATGCAAACGAGTAAACGAGGCATCGGCATGCTCATTACTTTATTTAGCGAGCGACAAATTACACTTAAAACAACAGAATCGTTCACTTGAGCTCGCCAATTTATTAGGAATGAATTGTACGGCAAAGCCGTGCTCTTATACATGCCATGCCAGCAGGGCATGTTGCCAATATGAGAGGCACAGTAAGGCTCAGTCAGTGAAATATTGGGGCTTTTGTGCGTTGTTATAGAACTTAAAAATACGTTAGCAAACAGCTGCTCATAAATGCAAGTCCTCAGGAGGAGATGCTAATAACAGAGGTGAAAAATAATCACACATTTTGAAGTTTCAAACCTAAACAGTGTGTGAACCGTGTTGATCATCATCATAAGCTCTCTTTACCTGTGTTAACAGAATATAATGTTATTTGTGCCACAAAATGCTTGTGTAACAAAATATGTGCTTCAAATATACTCTTTCACAGACGACAAACAAAAATCAGAAAATAAGTTCAGCGACTACGCGACTCGTTTTCTACTGAAAATTTCAGCGAATCGCGACACAACCAAGTGTGGGTGATCAACCAGTCTTTGAACACATTGTCAGATCACGCCTGAAAACAAATTTTCAACAACCAATTTTCTAGTGGCCATCAAACCAACGAACATTAAAAGCGCTGATGGTAATTTTACGAGCCATGTAGGTAAGAAGAAAATTTTGTAACGCTGATGAAGCGCGAATAAACGCAAAAATTTTCAACACGAACACCGCTCGTCAGCGAAAGCTGCGAAGCCAATATTAGAGTTAGGCCAATTTTTTACATTATCGCTTTTTGTCTGAAGTTAAGTTTTCTGAGCGCACATGAGCAAGTAAAGGCAATAAAGCCATTAAGAAGAGTCGTTTAAAAGCGAGAACTCCTGTAGAATTGCTCTCGTGGGAGCTGTGACGCTCGAACAGTGAGGTGAACCTCGCAAACGAACAGACGCATAATGCGCCCGTGACGCGAGTTTGGGTGAGTAAAGAGGGGCCTAAAGATCTCATGCGCCGCTGCAATAGCAATCAAGAATCACCTTGATGGTTTCCCTCTGTGTTGAACCCATCCCAACTCTGAACAAAATACTAAAAATTTAAAGAACGTTATTCAGTCATGTTAAAGATAGTTTGTTCAAGCTGCTTGTTATATCTATGTACTATTACAATATTAAAGATAACAAAATATTTCAACCATTCATATATGAAAAACGGGAAAATATGACAGCTGTCACTTGTAGTCGTCACAGCACGAGTACACCTGCTTATCACGGCGACAATGCACAATAAAGTCCCGAATAATCCATAGTCGTCCTGAAAATCGGGGTGCTGTTGGTGGCAATAAATTTGATTCAGGGAAGAGAAGGCCTGTCTTGTGCCTGTCAGAGTTGCTGTCGAAAACTTGCCGAGCGTCGCATTCCAGGAGCGCTTCACAGCTAGCTTTTCTTGACCTAGAATATACGTAAGCTCTGAGAGCCGCCTTACAAGATGTCAGCAAGTGAACGGAAGTGAGGCAGCGATACTTCGGCAGCGCTCAACAAATAATACTGCGAAATTGTTCAGTCGCGATGGCGTTCCGGGAATGGTTTAGGGTTCAGCGAAAAACTTTCGGAAATCGACAGTTTCGGTAATCGAATGTCCATCACAGAAAATCGTCGAGTTAATAAACATCAATAATCTTAAAGACCTCATCAAAAGAAATCCCTAGTGAAATGATCTTCATACAAAAATTCAATCCACAAATTGTGACAGTGTTTTTTCACAATTACGGTAGAAAAGTGTGAGCCTGCTGTAATTACCTCTCTCCTACAAGGTTCCACACGACTAAAATTTATATAAAAAAAATATGTACGGCCAAAACTCACCACGATACGCTACCGCGGCGAAGACAAGCAAACTCAAAACGTAATACTGGACATGTTACAGCAGTGAACGTAAGACCCAAGCACGAGTCTATATCTCACACGATGCGTCATGTTGCAGAATATAGGCGCAGCACGAACGCTCAAGCCACCTCGTTTTCAACCAGCCCTGCAGCTGAGCCACTCTCCCATCCAACGCCGACCTGGCAGCTGACACCTACCACCGTAATTTCCTCTTCAATAAATCTAATCAGCAATAATTAGTCAGCCATTGATGACATTGGCGAGAGCGAAGCGATGAAGACTGCACCTCCTTCCGAACCGAACAGGCATGGCCACGTCAGCGAGCGCTACGCTAGATAGAGGTCGAAAATGAACTAAGTTCACCTCAAAAAAGGTAAATATGATACTAAAATATGCCTTCATAGAAATACTAAGCTTTTTTACCAATTTAACGGAATGTTCAAATGTGAAATAAGAGGGCTGCTCAATAATCCAATGATATCACCCGTCGTCGAGAGAGGAAATGAAGAGCAAGCAAATAACATTCAATTAAAATATTCAGCACATGTAACATAGAATGGAATCCCTTAGGATAAAACAGACAATTTACCCTAAATAGAATAAATGCATCAGTCCATCATCAACTTCAAAATAAGAGGCTCTCCGTGTTCCAAGAGCGAAGACACCACCAGCTAAAAAAATCCATTTTCTAGGGTACCGAAACTTCACAGCCGAGCTTGATTTCAGTAGTTAAGCTACAAAAAAAACAAGAACACGTTAGGTATAAAATTAATTACGTTATAGTAATTACTGCTAAACAAATTTGTATGACGATTACTCAAAACTTGTTTTGGTATGTCCGGCCTTGTAGGGCGTAACACCTCACATGAAATTAAATTCGATCGTGTCCAAAGCTATAAATGTATGATGAATAGAGCAGCTGTTCCAATCTGATATTTTACTTTTACTTCAAGGGTGACATACTATCCAAGTGACAAGAGATAAAATTAGAGATAAAATCAGTGCGGTCAAATCAAATTTAAAAAACGAGCAAAGTTCAACTCTTCCCGAGAGTTTGGTTTGAAACATTATTATTTAAAAAATAATTAAAATCAATGCAATAATAATTATAACGATTTTAATAAAAAGAGGAGAGCAAAACACACTGATAAAAACTTCATTATAATGCGAACGTTTCGGGCTAACACCCATTATCAGCTTTTCTTAAAAGAAATTTCTTTTAAGAAAAGCTGATGATGGGTGTTAGCCCGAAACGTTCGCATTATAATGAAGTTTTTATCAGTGTGTTTTGCTCTCCTCTTTTTATTAAAATTGAAGAAAATTCCAGCAAATGTGCCTAATTATAACAATTAAGAGAAGCAAACGATATGAACTGGAAATAAATATAGATAAATAAATAAGGAAACTGGAAGCAGAATATGTTCAGAAAAACTTCAAAAAAATATATTTTCAGGAATTCCCCCTCGTACAATAATTGTAAAGAAAGATATTTTTCTTAGATGAAGTAAGTGCAGTTGAAAAACATGAAGCATAACTCAAAGATACGTGAAGAGTTGATCAACGATTTTGGCAGATGAATTTATAGCCGATTCATAGAAACAGAAAATATCTCAGTTTTTACAATAATAGGTTTCAGATATTGGATAATATACATTTCCATATTTCAATATTACGATCTTCAGGGGAAAATAATTAGGAAGCGCTACAAAAAAATCCCGCCAAAGAACAGCAAAGTATATCAACAGAACGTAGAGAGGCACAGAAGTAACCATACTTTGTAGAACCTTGAACTCGAGCCAAAAAAACTTTCAGCCACAAGTGTACACATCGTAACTCAGGTGGCAATAATGTTTTAACGAATCTCGCATAAGAAATGCAAACAAGCTCAGAGTAAACCTGTCAACAACACAAGACAACATACGTTGTCTTCCAAGTCATCTTCAAACGTTGAAATTTTTAACCAAAAAAATGTCTTACGCACAAATGATACTTTCGAGGCGAATTTTTATTTAATCAATAAAGAAATTTTTTCCTATCTAGATAAGAGGACCGATTCCAAGTTAAAAACGAAATAACCTCGCAATGAAAAGCGCCTACAAATACATTTGTACTAATATTTACGTAATTTCAGAAGATTGTTACTGACTGAACATTCCATATCGTGCCTCAACGAAGAGTACAGGAACTAAAAGCCCATCTCTACGGATCTGCCCACATTCGATTCTTGAAACATGAAAGAGACGGTGATGTTCCACCATTATTATACGATACATCAAGTGTGACCAGTCAAACCCAGCAAGAACATTCATGTTTAAATGCATCGAACTGCATTTAAACTGAGGACAATTCCATAACAATGGAGTCCGAAGGAAATGGAAATAGCTTTCACTGCAATGCTTACCCACTTTAATCAAATTAATTCCACATCAATGCTCATTCGCTGCTATTAAATTATTTCCTCAGTTGTTCCATTGAATAAGCTTATGTTCAGCGGTTTGACTGTCATTTCGACACTAGTCGATAAAGTAAATGAATGAACTATGAAGTTGAAGCATGACTCCATAAAGACAAGCAATGGAATGAAGTGGCTGAGGAGGCAGACAGGACCTAGCTGACAGCAACAGCTCATCAAGCTCGCCTTATTAGCTGCCGGAGATGGTGTGGCAGGGGCACGCACGGAGACACTGACTTAGGCCACAGGCGTACACTACACAATAGACACAATATAGGAACATAAGCACGGGGATTGAGAGTAAAGAATGGCTGTAATCAAGGCGGCGCGGCAGCTGTTGCCTGCGATAAACTTTTTGATGAAACCCGTCTGTCATTTGCGGTGACGGAGAGGGGGTAGTGAGAGTAGGTGAGGGAAGCGACGGAAGGAAGAGCAATCGGCAATAAGAGGAAATGAGTAAAGACGCTCACCATATACACTTTAATTGGATGTAAAAATGTCATTGGATTTAAAACCACGCTAACGCCCGCATGGGCATCATTGACGATGAAAGACAGACCGACCATATCTCAAAAGATTAGTGAAAAATTATATTTAGATTTAGTGAGTACAAATACTGCAATTCTAATGACAGAAAAATATCAATTAATCGAGGAAACTGTTAAGTAACAAGACATACGATTGTGTAAAGAATTTGAGTACCTGCAAGCTCAATGTTCAACTCATAGCGGTGAGGTAAATCAAGATTGAAAATTATGCCTTTTTAGAAACAGACTTCAAAAAAAAACAACTGTGTGGGAAATATCTTGAAAAAATATGTACAATGAGTAGGCTGAGATAGAAAGGATGTCGTCTAAGACATTCGCAGAGCGACAGCACGCAGGTGGGTGTTGTAGGGGTGAGAGGGAATGGATCTGGAGACACTGGAAGAGGATCGAAGCGGATTAGCAACACGGAGGTGAGGTGGGAAATGAAGGCTGAACCAATGAAAGCGGGTTGAATTAAAGGTGTGAGGTGGCAGCGGACGAGGACTTCACTGAAGCGATTAATGCTTACACGAATCAAGTGAAGAAAGTCGTCCCTGGCCAAAACCTGCCGAGAACCACGCATAGTCTTGCTCACATATGCAGGGGTCAACCAAAACATCAGAAAAATATTTAGTGTGAGCTAGGAAATGAAAAAATATTGGTGGGAATGAAATAATTTGTTATGAAAGTAACGCTTGTGAAGATATGACAGAAATTTCGAGGTATCACGTACGACAATTTCAATGACTCCTGTATCGCATAAAAATTTCGGGACTACTCGCATTATTATGAAATGTGACCTAGGTTCAAAACGCTGAGACATACCAAAACTACAATGCGTGAAACACCAAACAATGTCCAAACATTTCAAAGGAGAGCACTGGGTCACAACGTACCAGCGACTTGATATACTAAAATATAAAATAAAATAGCAAGGCAACAGAAAAATACTTAAAAATAGGACAACATTGTTTTTGAGAATATTTTACAACAGAATTCAATAAAAACTTTATTCGACCCATGATGAACGAAAACTAACTACCCTACAAAATTTCAGGGAGCAAGAACCTAAGAATTTTGCAATAGATTGTTATTTATGATATTAATTCTTCTTGCAATTCTTCATTTACTTATTATCTCTTATGTCTCATAGAAGTATTTAGAGAAAGAGTAACATTTTTAATCGAACGATTATTTCATTCTAATGTTTCTTAATAGAAGTAAGGAAACTACAATGACGCGTACACTGGACCACATGGTGGTGTAACTTTACTCTACCACAACGTCTAGCGTGTCTTTCTAGAATTTCTGGGGTATCAGTTGGAATGTTGCGCCACTCACAAGAATGCTTCAACCTCCAAGAGCTGATGGAACTCCTTTCGCAAAAACGGGACCACAATTCGTTCCACAAATTCGACCAAATCCAATTCCTCTCTTTCAAGGAAAATCATTCCACTACATACTTCCTCATTACTGCCGGATTTGCATCCACATTTCTTTGCTTCTAAACGTTAATGTATGTTCTCTTTAGGCCAACAATTCTTCGGATAACACCGAAATTGTCCCTCTCCCAATGTTTTTTTAATGCAATAATTTAAAATGAATCAACAGAAAGTCCACGATTTTTTAATTTAACATGCCTTTTTGTGTTGAATATGCTCTAGCAACCTAGCCGTTTTTCGTAATTAGTCTTCACGCAACAAGTCTTGACGGATATTTTAATGTTATGAGTATGCACAACTCAAACGTACCTCCATTTCTAGAAGTTGTTTTCCAGGTCATGAAATCCAACATGTTTCTTTTACAAGATCGTCCGCACTCGCTCAATTTTTGTGAATGAAATAGCAAATAAAATGAGGAGGCAATACCCATGCTGAAAGCCCATGTAAATTGCTCATTTTTCCAGAGTTTAAGAAATGTGAATCTTTTTCAGTTTAAATGAGCATCACAATCATACAGCCGTTTCTTTCGGTGAGGTAATATGTCAACTACAGTCACTCGACCCGTTTACAATAGCAGTGTATATTATGAAGGCAACAAAAATAGGCCTGAATACAAGGAAACAGTTGAAAAGGCACTCATGTCAGAAGTCGGTTACACAAAATGCCAGTAGTCAAACACACGTGAAATTTTACGTAAATGAAAATTTTCTTAGTAACAAAACCAAACGAGCCTCCATTAACATGCGTTGAATCCGCATCGGGTAGCAAAAATATCTCGTGAAACTCGGTTGCCAAGACATCCTGATGAAGACAGACCAGAATTTTCCTAAACTTGAGTTTACAAACGGTATCAGCTCCTGAACAGCACAAAACCTAATGAGACTCATATTCAGCAACCCAGTAGTGATTTGCAAATAGGAAATTTTAAATCAACGAACTAAAAATTATTAACCTTTAATATATATTATCCATAATGACACACTACAACAAAATGGTCAACACTGCATTGAAGGCCTACATGAAACTCCATTCGCTAAAAGAAGCATTAATTTTGTTGCAACGGTAAAAGATGGTCGTAATGAATTGCGAGCGCCACTTCAACACATCAGCGACTAGTGTTCAAAGCGAGAAACATGTATGAATGCACGCTCAACGCTAACAAATACACGTTTCAAAATTACCTAAATAATACAGCAACAATATAGCACGATCAATACAACTTAAAATTCAAGCGCAGTAATGGCAATCAAGTAAAATATTTAATTGGACTGAAGGAACATGCATTTGAGAAAAAGAACGGCAGCAACAAACAATGGTGAGAGTAATAATAAATTGTGATCTTTAACATTCCCATTGAAGAGCAGGTAAAAACTACAAAGATACAAACGACAAGAAAGCACATAACTAATGGGGTAAATAATAAATGATGTAGAGCGGCAAGCGCGCGATTTCAAAGCTCCCGTCAACATTCATGAAAGCGAGAGCAGCGCAGATCCGCCGCCTGACACCAGGTATAAAAGTACGCACGTCACAGTCGGCATGGCAACTGCGATGCATGGAAAGAAGGAAGGAAATTACGACACGACTAACGTGGCCAAAAACGATCGATAAAAAACAGAATCTGGAATATTGAACGACAAGTGGAATTAAGAGACTCAAGCGAATGGCATTTGAACGAAACAAAGCAAGCGCTATAGGTTGATAAACTGAATCTTCAAGCATGCTCATGAATTTTATGAAAACAACATGCTCACAAAAAATGACGTCCGGAAGAGCAAAATTTGAATGACAAAATGAATTCCAGTGATGCAATGAAGCTTGAAGGTTCTATCAACTGACGTAAATTTACCATAAAGGGGAAATTTTGTTTTATAAAGCAATCAAATAATTTTGTAATAAATATTGCTCGTAATTCACATAATATTTTTCAAGACTGAAAAAGTACGTTAATTTGACTTGCATGTAAAAAATTTCATTTAATAACTTGTAAATAATGTTGTTTTTCAGTCTGAAGGCATGTCCGAAATAAGATTAACTTCATTATAATGTAATTAAAGGCACTTAAGAGCAGCGCAACAATTAAAACTGAACTAAGCTGACACCAAAACCTGCGAAAAACTTGCTTTTGGCAATTTACTTCATTTTACAAATTAAATTAAATTAGCAGAAACCCGTGTAGATTACACGATTTCAATAGTTAACTCACTTCCAAGCATATAAGGTTAAGTATGAAGGAAATGTATTTTATAGACATTCTTTGATATGCAAAGATTCCTGAAATAATTACTGTAATTTGAAATAAAATTTTTATACAATGCAAAGTTTTCATATAATTCAGTTTACATTAAGGTAAAAATATAATTTTGTTTGAATATTTTCTATACAATTTCACTATACAGTACAGAGTTTTCGACAACTTGCAAATCCTTGGTTTCGTGCTCTTATATTTGAATTATGCTCAATTATCTCTTCTTGGCTCATATTCGCTCTTCTTTCCTGGTAACGATTTATTAAATCGTTCAAGTAAACATCTCTTTCCTCTTGAGTCATGTAAACTCTTCTTTCAGCTGCTCTATTCTTAGCTTCCACCAATTCGTGCTCTCTATCCGTGGCATTCATATTTTGTCTTTTTCGTACCATAAAGTTCCTGTTCATATCTCGAATAGATTGCCTTTCTTCCGTTCTTAGTCTATCTCGAAATCTTCTTTGTCTCTCTCTGGCTAATTCTCTCCTCCGCTCCATTGTAAAGGGCGAACGCAGAGTGAGTAGCTTAATAAATAATGGGATGATAATATTTATTGGTATTTTTCACAATCTCGTTTACTGATTAGTTACTAATTACTCTTCTTGATCTCTCGCCACAAAGTCAAATAATTATTGTTCTTCTTGATCTCCAGCCACAAGGGCAAATACGACCCCTTATATATAGTATCTTCATAAACACGATACCGCCAGTCACGGTGCCTTCATAATAATGAGGACCGTTACACACGAACTTAGTTTTAAGCGTATTAATACATAGATAGATCGTTTGTGCAAAGAAATAAGGAGCACTACTGATCATTCTCTAAGCCCATTGCCTCGATAAAATACCTGGCACACTTTTTTATTCCAACATTTATATCGACAACAAAATTATATTATTGATATTAAACTTCACATAAATTAGTCTCATGTCCTTGTAAAGAGTCAATCATTATTATTTTTTAAAAAGGTATACAAATTTTTCTAAGTGGAGCGTTTGACCAGAGAATAAGTTATAAAATTTAATTATCACTTTTGTTTTTTAAAACTACACATTATATTGCAGACCATGGCAGAATTAAGGAAGTATGGAGTAATTTTCACATGAACTGGGGAAAAAATTTTGAGCATAGTAAACAAATATAAGCAATAGAACGCAGAGTAGCAGAAAAAATACGTAACTTCCAAACTTAGAATGATTAACATATTGAATCGGCAATGTTTACCATGAAAATTATAGACCGTTAACTTTATTCCGACATTATGAAATATCATTAGGATACCTCAACTTACTGATGAAATGTTCATTGGAGGAAGGAATGGCGTAGAACTCACGAGAGTTGGTCGATGAATTCGTTTAAGAATAACGGAAAATATTAAAATTTTCTACCAGATCGAACTCATCTTAGTTTTCGGCTTTGGAGTGTTTGCGTCTGGAGAATGCCTAAATGAAGCCTTCCATCATAACAGAATTGATCCTGTGAAGCAAAGAGAATAGTCAGGATAGTCAGTGCTACTTTAGGGCAACCATTCTTCTAGTCCAATTGTTGCCGACTATGATAGTATCATGAATAACTATTCTATGGATGATTTAATACATTATAATCAACCAACGGTCAAAATATCAGGTGATGTTTAAAAAAAATGGCAATGCTTCGATGCATGGATGTTTAGAACTGCAAACCTGAATTAAGATCACAAAAGTGGTATTGATACCTTGCAGGGGCCTGTATAACCATCAGATCTCATTCTCATATTTGAGCTTATGTGCAGCGCGTAGGAGATAGAAATTACTTGTCGCGCAAGTAGAAGATACATCCATGGGGCGCGTAAGGCATGCCAATTCCATGTGGGTCACGTAGGAGATGCAAATTCATGTGGGTCACGTAGGAGATGCAAATTCATGTGGGTCACGTAGGAGATGCAAATTCATGTGGGTCACGTAGGAGATGCAAATTCATGTGGGTCACGTAGGAGATGCAAATTCCATATGGGTCACGTAGGAGGTGTAAATTCATGTGGGTCACGTAGGATATGCAAATTCCATATGGGGCGCGAAGAAGGGATGAATTCGACGTCAGTACTTCCTGCCGTCGTCTTTGCAAGAGTCAGAACATATTTGGCAGAGATTTTTATGCACCTGAACCTTTGTCTTCTAAGTTTTAGGAGTCTGTTCCGCCACGAATCTAGACTAACAGAAGCTAATGGGAAAACAAACTGCTAATTGAATGCTTACATTTGGAATACAAGTGATAAAATTATTCTCTGACCTTTGCCATAGTCAAAAACAATTAAAATACAAGAGTTGTGAACAAAATCTAAGCATGTAAACTCCTCAAAATATTTGCATTTTTTTGGAATATCAAATTTACAGAGTGTACTAAAATTATAAATGTGCTATTATTGTACCGCTTTTTTCATTTCCCCGTGGACTGTGAACACACCATTAAATATACGAATAATAACTGCAATCCTGATAGGCGCTGAACGCTAGCTAATTCTGAGATGCTGCAGGACCCTGCACATGGCAGGGAGTGCGGCAAACAGACAAAGCAGCAAGAAGAACAGTTCTTGATATCTGAGAAGCACTCACAGAATATCTCCCCTCACTTACGGTATAGATTAATTTCAATTAGTTTAAATTATACTAGCTGTGCATGCCACTCATTTTCCTTAATGAAAGTTATTACTTCAATTTCGTCTCCCCTTTATTAAATAGATACTTTGAACAATTAACATCGGACAACACACTCGATTGTTCAAAATCAAATACTGTTCCACATACTATCTTCCAGGAAAAAAATAGGAATTTTACAGGAATTTTTTTACACATGCTTGACCTCAAGTCAAAAATTACTATGTACAATAATCACGTAGACTGTGAAATAAATAAAATATAATTCCGTTGCAAAACACATCAATTTAAAAAAGGGAGATGGAGCACTTCTTGAAGTGAAAGAGCAGCATAGCTGATATATGAAAAACTAATTAAAATAAAGTTAAATAAATAAGATAGACAGTTTCAATAGAAATATTTTGCACGAAAATAAGACAAATCCACTAAATTTTATAAAACTTTCATCTAATAGACTGATTCGCCATGAAGAAGCCGAGCATTCTCGTGTCCCATTCCAAATCGTGGAGTGTTTCCAATAGTGTTTTTTAGCTATGAAATGATTCGGGCAAATCTTTCGATTTACAGCTTCCAGAAAGTCCAATTAGCGAATCCAAATTGGACAAGCGGAATAAAAAGGAGCGGGAGCTGAGCGGCGAGTAAAGCTTGAGAGCCTATCTATTTCTCCGAGCTCACCAGCCCAACGAGAGCGGGTCAACTGTCATGGAATATGGCAAATGCGGCCATATGATAGCAGGTAAATCTGCTTTTGCCGCAGTAGAAGCTATGAGTGAAAACTTATACGCAGAAAATATTTGTAAAAGTTCGTAAGGGCGAATCGGGCAGCTTGGATCGGAAAATATAACCACGTTCAAAAATTCTGAAGAATATTTTTTAATTGTTTACGTGGTCGCAGAGTTCGGTTTATGATTTTAGTTCAAGGGTTAAACGTAAAATGTCCATTACTATTAAGAATTACGGGTGAACGGCAAACTTTAACTGAAAGCCTTTGTAACAGACTATATACAGAAAAATTCCCAATTGGAGAATGCTGAACAAATCAAATTTGCTCAATCTGATAATCAAACCTAAAAATACAGAAGTTGGGCTTATTTTCTGAACTCGTTTGTACGTGGAGTAAAAGTTCAACCTTTCGCTGCTGTTGTTGACGCGCGAGGCAACTGCAGAATCTGGGGGAAAAATCGAAAGCCGCGGTCAGAAGTGCCTATCAAAGAGGCTCGGAATTGCATGCGCTACACACTTGCAAAATACGTTCAAAACAAGCCTCAGAGCTGGCGAAAAAACTATTTACCTAGTGAAGTTTCCTGAGAAAGACGTTTGTTTATGCTGAAAGGAATCTTAGCTTTGCTAGCGACTACGCTCACAATGTTTTTGACGGCTCAGCTATGCAATAGCAAAAATCTCTGTCCGACACAAATGGTAAAATGACCTGTAAAATGCGTCATTTCCAACTTGCTTCGTAATTGTTGACTTTTGAGAATATATATTCACTTTAATTCCAAGTATAAAACCTTACTATACCACTAATCTGCAACAAGCACAAAGAAATAGGAGAGAAATAAATATAAAGTTTCCGAAGATCAATTGTATTAATATATAACAGGTACATCGAGCAAACAAACGATCAATATTAATACACATTTGATTGCAAGACAAAACTATCATTTCATGAAAATTTGGAACTAACTAAAATTCAAAGTCCAATTAGGTTTACCTTCAACCAAGGTTATAGACGTAGAAATCGCAAGCTTTTAATATCTTGGAAATAATTTCAAAAAAATTATTCCGAGGAATTGATATACATATATACCTGGTCATTTTCCTCCATCCCAGTAGGGTATACCCTGCAAGTTCATTCCTAAGTACGATGCTGGTTCCGCTCTTTATTTGTTCTAACATCGAAGCGCATTCATTCATGTTGCAGCTCACTTCTTAGAACGTCTAACTTCACAGCCTACCAGAATCCCACGTGTCAGGGATACTGCGCAGTCGTTTGAAGAGAACACCCGACGAGCATGAGCATCCAGATGACACCACTGAACTCCCAGTCCAGGAGAACAGCAAATAGAAGCGGCGTTACTTACTCCAGATCTTCGAAGTAGAAAGAGCAGCCGACAATTCAGAGAACGTTAGAAGCATAGCTAGAGTCGTCTCACGGGAGTGGGCTCGTCGAGGCTCATATAGAAAGTGGCAGCGGCGGGAAGGCAGGCGTCAACAAACTCGAGTCTTTTGCCCGCGTCCCATGTATATGAAGCGTGAAATCAAAGCCACGATCAGCCACCAGAGGCCAAAAAGAACACCTCCAAAGACTATGCATACGCCAGCTCCGATGAAAGGATAAGCCTGGCTTTCTGGCAATTGATATGGCTTGCTACTTGAGACACGCCATGTTCGATCTGAGAATTCGCTGTCTGCGGCTATAAAATGAAGGAATAATTTCATCATGAATAGTATTCATGATATCAGATCAAATAAAGAATATATTTCGCTTTTCGTCAAACACTCGAATTTTCATACATATACATGCAATGAACTACTCGTGTAAATGAACATTTTTCTCATACAGATAAGGTGCATAAACACAAGAATATTAGTCAATTATCGTGTTTTCATTCCCATGAACAGTTTTATCTTCAAGTAGCACAGCTTCAAAACATACATTCCGTCGAGTACGTTAGTGTGCACCATGACATTACCAGTACAAACAACTATATAAAAGAACACCGCTCCTGACTATGTGCGCTAACTAGAGTTCTTGAAGTTAAAATGAAAAATATTAGCAATCATTCTTTGAGAGAATGTAACTACTACAGCATAATAAACACTTAATTTATGCGTTCCCATCGTTCATGTCTGACAATTCAGCGCAGTGAATGGTATCTCACAAAGAATGATGAGTTGCAGGTTGACAAATCATCAGTCGCAGGATAGCAAATTAAGAGTCGCAGGATGACAAATTGGGCATTGCAGGACGATAAATTGAGAGTTGTGGAATGGCAAATTGAATGTTGTAGGTTGACAAATTGAGGGTTGTAGAATGACAAATTGTGAGTTGCAGAATGACCAACTGAGCGCAGCAGAATGATAAAGTGAAAGTTGTAGGTTAACAAACAGAGTTGTAGGATGACATACTGAGTTGCATGATGACTCGGAAATGTAGGATGAAAAATTGTAAGTTGGATGGCAAATTTACCAACGCACCTAGCAGGGCAGTAAAGAAATTCTTGTGTGATAAAGAAATGAAAACAGTACAAAAAAAAGAGAATCACCAAGCGCTCTAAAAATACGTTCAACGTAGTTTTAAAATAGAGGAGTTCCAGTATGTTCCGAGAAATTGCAGTATCCTTAAGGGAATTTCCAATATGGTGAAGACAAATTCCAACATCATAAATAGAAATTCTAGAATGATAAAAAGAATTCAGTGTTTAAAAGAAATTTAGAATGGTACAAAAACTTCCAACACAGTAAAAATAATTCTAGTATAATAAAGAAGTATTACAGCATGGTACAAATGAATTTTAGCAAGGCATATGGAAAGTTTAGTATGGTTTAACAGAATTTCAGCGTGACTGACAGAGAAATTATATTACTTTAAAAAATTACCAAGAGAATAGAATAAGGCAATAGGAACGAGCCGTTTGGCCCATTCTTCAGCCGTGCAACCATTCACTTGAGTATTATTCACAATTATTTAAAATTACCACAATGCAGCTTCCATACGTAACAAGCAATATTTAAACCCTAATTACCGACAAATTGCGGCACAATTTCGTGAAAATGCAATTACATTTCAAACGGAACACGATACGGTGGCTTTCAAGACCACAGGCCGCCACAAGACTTCAGATGAGCTCTTGGCATTTTCCACAAGAAAACGAGTGGCTGCGTGCCGGAAGCTCTCTATAACAAGAAACACGGGCAGGAAGTGAAGCACCAACACAAAACTGCTCAACAATTGAGAACAAAGTCTCGGGGTGAATTCTGTTGACGAGAAAACATGTATAACACATCCGGGAATGCGAGAATTTTTGAAACTCGACAGAAAACTGAATAAAATTCCTGAAATAAGCACGATGCCCGTATCCACAATTCAAATCGTAGCTCATCAAGTAACGAAGTGTACGTAGGGTGAGAAAAAAAGGACCTGTGGTTGGGCATATGATTCAACCAAATTTGAGGCATAAACTTGAGTCAGTAATAAATCAAGGTATTCGCGTTCAATCATTAACTGGGTGAACAACCACAAATGACTTGTCACGTTAATGTTAACGTACCAAAAATGCATTCACTTTTACAACACAAAACTTGATGAACTTTGAACAACAAATTTTAAAGCAAATAAAATATAAATAATTAAATAGTTTCCTTAAAACGTTCAATGGTTGGTCGTGAAATAGAGCAGAGACGGTATTGAACCAAGAATGGGCCAAACGGCTCGTTCCTATTTCCTTATTCTATTCTATTCTATTCTATTCTATTCTATTCTAGACCAAAAGAGCAATAAGAAGATGAGAAAAAGTTTTCGGTATAAGTGAAGATTTAAACCGAATGGCATCGAAGCATGACGAAGGTCTTCTGGCAATTAAAGTTTACATCTTACAAACGCATATAGTATATTAAACGTGACTCATCAGGTCCACGTTTATGCAAGTGTTCATAACTTTTACCAGTACCAGTACCCAGAAAAATATTATGACTTCCAGTATTTTCCATACCCTTTTTAGGCACCTGGATCTCATGCTTACCTTCTAAATTTCAAAGGCTCTAGATGTTAAGGCCAGTAATTTTTTGAAATTTTTCATTGTTGACGTCGTTCTAAGGTAAAATTTCCAACCCAAATTCACCGCAAATCTCGCCGTATTTTTATTCAACTAATATAACATGAGCACCAGCAAACAATGAAATTAAAATACGAGGATATCTACTTCATTTCTTTTCGTATTCCTTTTTGGAACCTGGTCATGCATCATCTGTTCTCAAGAAGTACGAGTGCGACAGAGAGAGCCGCAAGGATGACCAGGCAGGGGTAGAGCAAGCAAAAGCTGTTCGACCATGCAGCATGACTAGAAAAGGAAGCATTGACACGATGAGGGACAAGATGCGCCAAAAGAAACTGTAGCAATTGCGCTAAAGCACTGACTTGTCTTGAATTTCATCAATACTTGAAGACAGTGTCTTAAGAATGTTCTACATATTACAACGATTTTCTGAACAATCACCGACGACATGAAACTCTACCAAAAATTTTGGATTTTTTCAAGCTCGCACGTTTGTACCTTCATCCGAGGAGATCAAAGTTTTCATGTTTCTTTCATTCTAAATGTTTCATGATAATCAGGGTCGCACTACATTATTAGTAACGCTGATATAGAAACTTGGCACTAATAACTTAATAAAAACACTCTAATTTAGGATTGTGATTGAAATGACAGCGGGGGTTTTCTAACCTTGACTTCAAGAAGTATCATACAAACGCAGAAATATACATTAGTTAAATCAAAGTACATCACTTTGGATAGGCAATATAAACAAACTCTAATTTATCATTCGCTCATAAGGTTAACTTAAAACGAGAAAATATTAGTTGAAAAAAGATATAGCAAGTTGAGGATAAACGTTTTAGGTTCTTACATCGCTACTGAAGAGAAAGTAAAGCGCGCAGCGGTGCCAGAGAGAACAGGGAGGAACAACAAGCGAAGAAACGAGAGCCGAACAAGAAACGCTTTCTAAACAAGAACCACTTAGGAAGGACTCGGAAACAAAGGACCTCCACAAGCTGGATGAAAGACAGAAATAAGGACGCGATACTGGCGCTGGACAGGAAATAGTGAACAACCTTATTGAGTATACAAATGCAATAGTTTCGTTCTGCGTTCATTACATGATTTCAGCAACGTTAGAATTGTCAGTTAGAAGTTGTTATATTGCTGTGAAACAGAAGTAATAAAGTAATTCTGCCAGCATACAATTTAATGAATGTTTATTTAAAAGAAAAAATAATTTTGAAAAATCAACCAAATTTCCTCAGGTAATTAATAGTAGTGTAGAGATCAAGCCATTGAAACAATACCAACAACTGTAAGCTTGAAACATAACGATGGCAATTCGTTCAGCTTAGACACTAGTTACTAATGGTCGTCTAGGTACGAGTCTCCTATGAATTGTCAAAAAATTATACGAAACTTTTAAGTACAACCATAGCTTAACGTCTTGTCCAACTTTTCAAGTTCAGACTTGAAAAAATAAATTAATAATAATAGTAACGACAATAATAGCCAAACCAAATAATGTTAATGAATTTCTTCAACGTTTTATTCAAATATCCAAGAATGACAATTTCATTCAAAAACGAAGCAATAAGCGTGTCACATCCAATGCGAAATGTACTAAGAATTTGGTATTGGAATATATCACGAGAAATTGAGCGTAGTCGCTGCTGCGTCTTCATGTGAGTAACTTTGTGAATGCACGTCACAAGTTACGAAACTCGCTACAAATATGAGAGTGCCCACACCAAAAACTCGTACCAAGAAGCCGTTTCAAAGTAGAAGTCACTTCAAATCGTAGGGCTTCAGAATTCCATCAAAAAGATGAAAATGTTGCCTGTGCAGCAGGTATTGGAGGCGCAATGAAGAACAGGCTTAACTTCTAGGTGGAATCTTAGCATGTGCAGACCAATCGAATGCGAGTTCGGTGAGCAATTTCTTTTCAGTTATTTCGTTAAAAAGGGTACTTCAAATATCACAACCACACGCTTTGTATTTACAGAAAGGAAAAAGAATTTTAAACGATTGTGCATGCATAAAGGCGTGTGAACATTTTTATCACAGAGGAAGAAACATTTCCTATGAAACCCAATTTTACATCCTATGAAACCCAATTTTACATCCTATTCTAAACCATGTGGAGTCAAAGAACAAAATTTATTACATTTAAGTGCAGTAAGGTGTAATAAGGTGCACTCATCAGTGAGGTCACTAAAAAATGCAAAAAACTCTACATTGTTTCAAAAAAGAAACATTTTTATTTTAACGAAAACATGACGTTGAGACTAATTAAGATCATTCGAAAGATGATGCATATAAATACTGATCACAAGAAAATGCTACGACGCAGACCCACAAGGAAACGAACGAGAGGGAAAATTTCCTCAGGGTATATGTATCGGCTTAATTAAGGAGCTGAAATCAATTGAAGATGCGGGAGTTTATTGAAAGCAAGCTCTGGAGTCAATAAAGTGGCCTGAGGCAATAACACAGAAGAGCGGGCACAGCTCTGCTCTTCAAGCCTGGTAGGGACAGCGTGGTTCCCTGGTTAGATTTGGCGCTATGAAGTGCTCATTATTTGCTTGGATGGTTCTCCAATATTACTGTAGCTTCGTACCAGATAGCGACCAGCCTTGCAATATATACTCCTCATGAATATTTAATCCAGAAGGAGGTACTGGCGCGAGAGAAGCGGCCTACATATATACATGTAGTCTAGAAGCATTTACCTTAAGATCATCGCACGGAAAATGAAAAACTTTACGTGAACGCAGTTCATATCACAAATAGAGTGGACTACAACATTCTAGTTTACTTTTTTCAATATATAAATATACAGAATTTCACAATTAATACAAATTTATCATTTATTATATTAACAAGGAACTGTACAAGCAAAAATTTTCAGCGATAGACTCGAAATACAGCACTAAATAAAAGTCGTTGCAATTTTGAAAACCAAAAACCAAACTTCTTAGCTAAGCAAATGAATCTAATTTAAAATTCTACCTAATAAAAGTATCATGAAATCAATTACAAACTTATTTGAATAACAAAATTCATGAAGGTTATAATAACCTTATAGGGGTACATACAAAAAAGTATTTTGCAGCTGAAGTGGGGCATTCGTTGAACCAGATGGCAGTTGCAAAAGTGGGAAGGAGGAGAAAAGCAACACACGTGTTCAATACCACACATTGCGTTTTTACGAATACACTATCCTCTAAGAAAATTCTGTGTTTGCAATTGCACCGCTTCTGCTGCCATTAAAACTTGTTTAATCATAGAAACTATAACGATGAAGGTAGGTACTGTGCAAACATTCACTGTTACGCACAACTGTCAACCCTAACGAAGCCGTTTTACTCGTAAGAATTTAGGGCTAAACTCTAAATGAGGTCCTCGTTTTAGAACTCTTGTTATGCAAATGGTAATCCATTTTTATTGTAAAATTACCATTTATAATAATTGAAGAAAGTTCAAGCTATCAAAGTAGGAAATATGAAAAGTCCGCAAGGAAGGTCTCTTAACATTTCTAGAAAATCCCATGACGCGCCTCACAACACATGCATAACATATCTTTGAACTTTAGTGACAAATTACTTATTTAAAGTCATCCGTTTAAATGGTTAAGCCCTAAACGCGTCATTTTTATATACAAGCAATTTAGATGGAAAGATTGTTGACAATGGTAGGAACTTTAATGATTCTCTCAAGCTCTTCGATAGAATAACATATTCACATTCAAAAAGTTAATGTACCCTTTGTCAAAAACCATTGAATTGTACAAGCCTTTATGCTAAACATGTTACTGGAGGCCTGTCACAAACGCTACCACTTATGCTCCGAGACATGAAATATATAAATGGCGCTAAGTAATGGGAACTTAGAACTTGTCACCTATGGTACCACTGGGTCATGCACGTCGTCTTACGGCAATACCCTCTATGAAATTCTCGTTACTGTTAATTCACGAAGGCTGTTATTATTCACCTACGATCGGGCTTCTAAGTAAACACAAAATCCGCGAGAGCCCGATCTGCGCATTGAACGATTGCGCAGCTTCCAAACCACAACCTTTACCGTTATCGGCTACGATTCGTGAGTCGTACCTGAAACACAGGCAGTTGAAACTGGTCACGATGATTGATGCTTCCGCCAAATGTGAGTTTCGAAGAGTAATCCGTTTTCTCAAATCAGAAGGACGTAGTGCTGCTGAAATCATTGCAGAATAACCAAAGTGTACGGTGAGAACTTTTTGAGTGAGGATAGTGTACAGGAATGGTTTAAAAATGTAAAAAAAGGTCGAAGAGACGTCCTTGAACAGACGCCTACAGGCGGAAGTCTGTCGCTACTGTTGGCCCAGTTCAGCCTGTTGATCAGGTGGTCAATACCAAACGGAGGTTTACAATCAGTGAACTTTCTGAAAAATTTCCAGATAGTTCAAGGTCTGTTTTGTACACAATCATAGGAGACCTCAGATATCTGAATGTCTGTCGGGTCCGGGTTCGTGGTGCCCGTCGAGAAGTACATATCTCTCTCTTCACTGGCGGCTAACTTCTTAAAATATTCATCGAAAAGCTTGTGTCACGATATGACAAATGTCTCAACCGTTTTGGCGATTATGTACAGAAATAAAAAAGACCCTGCAGTACTTTTGGCAATAAAATTATTTTATTATGCACATTTGCCTTTTTATACGTATAGCCCATCGGAGGTTAAAAAAACAACACTCGTACATTAGTGAGCGGACACCCAAGCTCTTCACTGCAAATTCAAACTGTTGATTGACTAATTTCTGAAATTTGACAGTATATTTACAACCTCGTTGATTTTAATATATAATTTAAAGCGTCATTACAAATTTTCAACACTTGACAAAGAACCGATGAACGGAGGACACTAAATGAGGGCCTTGTTTCAGAAAGCTCTATGAATGCAGTGATTCATTCTACTGTAAAATTTACAAGCAAATTCCTCCTACAGCTTCAGGGGAGCAAAGTCAGTAAATAATGCAATAATAAGCAACAGAATCATTGTTTTCTACTGCCTTATAAAATTCCAGGAAGCCCTTGTGGGTAATAACTCACGTAAGCTACTCCATATTTTCATTCGTATTCATTTATAGATGATCAATACACTCAATTTGACCAAATGAATTAATTGAAGCATAACTTGTTGAGTAAATATGTATCAGTAAAACAAAAATTACAGGAAACAGCATAGCCTATACTCCCTTCATAAGAATGACCGTTACTTCATTCCTTTCGTTTTGTTCATCGTCATAGATTAGGGAAAGTCAGGAGCCAACAACACACTTCAGGTTTCATAAAAAACAACAGTTTGCCTATCTTGAAGCAAACCTTGATTTTTTTCCTATAATATGAATCAAATTTTCCACTTTCCACATTGAATTTATGTAACCAATACACCCACAAAAAAGTCCAGAATGTGTTTCCACAAAGTTTATTCATCGGAAAGATTTAAAACATTCAAAAATGACATTGTGTTCCTTAAAACGTCTCCTTTGACACCGGAACAGGTATTCCGTTAAAAAAAATCAGGTCGTGACTCTCGCAATAAAACGACATACACACATGCATTTTTAATAATTTTACAATAAATTCGGCTCTTTTAGAGGACAACTTGAGCACAGTGCATTGAAACTGCCGCAGTTACTCGACGTTTTTCTTATTGAATGCAAGCACGTGAGCAGAAGTGCTTGAGGATTAGTTCACATGCCACGCAACACACGCACCTTGAAGTCGTCCGTGGATTTGTTTGCACGTTCAAAGAAGTATTTCGATGATGTTGATCTACGGCCTCATTAAGAAGGAGAATTGCGCACGCATAATGACGCAGCTCGTCCGTTAAAATGTGCCTCAACTTCGGCCAAGCTTTGCAAACCGGTACCTGAAATAGCTCATTACTCAGCGCCTTGCAAAGCGCATCTCAACATCCCATAAAAATACCTTTATAGTGACACTCCATAAAACTAATGCATTATAAGAACGAGTGGTGAAACTCTCAAGAGTTAGAAGATGAAACATTACAGAGAAAAATGCAGGGGCGTTGAAATTTCAACTGTTCGCACAAGAGAATTGAGTCAACGCAAGAGTACATTGTGCTCAAAGTTAAAACAAAAGTAGAATGTGAAAGGTTTTAAACGTCTTTTTTGAAAAATGCATATTTTGCAAACTCGTACGCACTAAGTGTATCCAATACTCTCATTCAATATCAAAATTCGAAACAGAACGCTCTTTCGAAACGAATGTAGATGAATTAAAAACTGCTCAAGAAGAGTAGACTATTGACAACTGGTTTACGCAGCTTCAAAACAGGTGAAAAATTAAATGAAACCTTGAAGCCTAAAACAGAAGCAAAACGAACCATTTTCATCGAACATTTACCTACGGACACAAAATCACTAGTGATTAATCAGAACTAAACTTGCCAGTAATGATTCATAATGAAGAAAGTAAAACTGTTTCATCATACGCATTAAATTAGAAACCCGCTCATGTATATAAGCAAACAAAATCGTGAAGAATGCTAAAAAACACGAGTCAGAGACTAAGTAACGCAACGCAAACTTCAAGACTGGAACTGAAACAAAGAACATCGATATTTGGAGTGCAAATAAATCCCAGAAAGCCAGCAGACAAACTTGAAAGAGAATTGCGTCGCTCGCCGCACGAACAGCGAAGCGTCACCGTCTCCAATCCTGCTTCGTCATCCGCTACTATTTTAAATAAACTTTTCTCAGGAAAGATCCGGGAGGTAAGAAAGACTGGAGCATGCATATTTGAGGAGCAGGGGAAGTCGAGGGTGGGCGCGGGTGAGCGAGGTCGGGTGGCAGGTACGAGCGATGCGAACCATTTAAAAATGGTGGAATCAAGTCGCCATAGAAGGCAATATTGGGAACACGGAATTACTCGACGAAGGAAAAAATAGAAAAGAGGATTATGTTGCGACATGGACAAGAGAAAAGAGAAAAGTGACACATTGATAAAAATATAAATAACAAAAACAGAGAAACATGGTCAGTTATAACAAGTAGTTATTTACAAAAATTTAGAATAAATGCACCAAATACGAGCAGCAAAAAAATCTAGTATTTTCGTCAAGGGTTCATGGTTTCGAAATTTCGAATGATACTGCAGTAGATTTGTTCGCAAATTATAAGCAACACGTTAATGCATATCATGGAGTCGATTTCCAACGTGCCCGTAAAATTCACAAACGAAACACTTTCTTTTCTGTAAAATAACTCATAAAAAATTGGATGGCTTCCTTGTACTTTTAGAAATCACTTTCCGTACTCTCCACAGTCCACAGACAGCTTGGCTCAGCAGCGCAACAGAAGAATCGCACGAAATGGTTTCTCAGTCTGTATGGTCGCGTGGGCGCCGCATGTGCAGTAAACCGTGCTAGTTGCACGGCGCACACGGGCGGCTGTGTTAAATACATCACAAGTAGCAGTTTTTCAAACCAGTGATTCTCAGGGACAACAAAATATTGCAACAGTTTTATCAGCCAATAATTTTCAACGACAACTAAAGTGAACAAAACATCACTTGTACCAATCCTGTCAGCCAATGATTCGCAACGATAACGAAAGTGAAAAAAATAAATTCATTCCGGTACGCCAAGAGACCAATTACGCTTTGGCGAGTTTCTACGTCCATCCATGGAATTTAAAAAATATAATCCAAATTACAACATACTTAAATCTTTTAACCATTACGTTACCTGTTAAATTCAAGTGATTTAATTTGTACGAAAAAACATGTTTATTTCTGTTTTAGTCAAACTGACTCATGTTAATGGGAGATAACTTTAGTGAAGAGCTAAGAGATATAAAGTCGTACAGAAAAATTCGACAAGCATGGAACGGTAAAAGGTCCCTTGTTTGTTAATGATAGCTAAAACATAATTCATCTTGATATACCCGACTCTTCAGGGTCCTTTACAGATAGCAGCAGTAGAACTTCGCTCACCAGCTTGGTCGACTGGTGAGCGAATCTGCTTGCAAGCAGAAAGACCCGGGTTCGAATCCCGCGGCCGACATGGTTGACGCGGCTAGAAATACGGCATGAGACTTGGGTAAATAACCGAATAATTATCGAAGTAATTATCCGATCCAAGAATCGGCCCGAAGGTTCGTTCCTATAGCCTCATTCTATTCTATTCTATTCTACTACTGTGTACAATGAGCGTCACGAATTAGTGATGAACGTCGTGATGAGTCATGATTATACTTGTATAGAACTGTGAAACAATTTTATCAGCACGTCAATAGCTTCCACATTAATACAGCAGTTGAAAGTACTCGGTGCCTGAAAAAATCAGGACCATTTATGGCGTTTAATTTCGTATCCTAGTTACAAAAATAAATTGAATTTAACGTACACTTATACAAAAACGAATACAAGTAAGCGCCAACGAACACTTAGCATTAAATTTATTGACTTCTAGAATAGCAAGTCGGGTTGGAAACGTATGAGGATGTTTTACATTAGTTAAGCAAGGTAACTCTTGTGTTATTTCTTAATGCAAATAAAATATGAAGTATTTAATTTCCATAAGAATATAATTTAAATTTGGAAACAATTTCAGCACTTCGCTTCAACTAGCGTCACACGCAAGATAATAATTCACAAACTGAGAAATAATTACCTTTTAAGAAAGTAATAAGAGGCTACGCAGTTAACTGGGCTAACGACGTAGACGAAATAACTTCGTTAAATAAAATAAAATTACCCATTAAGGAACTACTAGCTCTGTCATTTGCGATAAGATACAAAGTATTACAGCATAGAAAGTGATATCGTAACGTGACTGCCTACACGAAGACAGTAAACTGAATGAAACAAGGCTGTGGAGTTGAAAGTTCATTTTTGACTCCGATCATTTAGTAGCAATTTTCTCATCAGACTCCACAGTCCAGACTGGAAGTCTATAGTTTGCATCCAAGCCAGACTGGAAGTATTCGTTTCAATGGAAATACTACAGTGAAGTAGTACAACAAGAGCTTTCATACGAAACATAACACATTTCTTCACTGTTGAACGTTCCACGGTTTAGCTTAAATAACAGCTCTGCAAAGCCAGTATAATCTTACTGTATAGAATTATGCTTTCAAATAAGGAATATTATCAACGGAAAACAGGTAATTGATCAACTTCGTGTGGTAACATATATATATTTTAAATTCGTAATAATAGGTCAAAATAAAAGGATATAGGTTAAAAGTTAACACTGTCCTTGAATAAGATATAAAGTCTTATTAGAACTAGATATCCGGAATTCAATTGAACCATCACGTGTATTCAATTAAAATTCTGAAAATTTTCGGACTAAAATTTATGATCGATATAATGGTTCCAAATAACTGAAAAATTACAGTAACTGAAACTCCTTTAACTTTCCTCTTTAGAAAAATCACAGGAAAACTTGACCATTAACAGTGCAAAAGAATTCACAGCAGCAACAACAAAGATAAGATCCCTCTGGCGAGGGAATTCATCCATCAAAAAATTCGACACTATCGATGCCTCCTCATCCCCATGCCCCTGACCCGACACCCACCTGCCCACGCCGCCTGCAGAGCGCCCATGGAAACAGGTTTCCCACATGAAATCGCGTTTTTCCAATGTGACTCTGATGCCGAGCATTAGCATTTGAGAAGAGAGAGGACGAGAAAACAGTACGGGCTAAGAACTTTCTAAATAGTGCTGTAAAATGTAGGTCATCTGTACAAACGAGTCATCAGTTAGAATCGTGAGTATAATAGCTAGCAAGGATCCAAACGTTGACAGACAAGGTGTCAAAAATGAAACCGGCTTAACTGATTTACACCAATAGTTAGAAGAGACTTGTCATCAAGGGAAAGAAAGGGACGACAAAGCTTTCCATTTTTTCTTAATAGCAAGGGACGTGACTAATAAATTTACTGCCAGGATTGAAGCGAGAAACGTAATGGAACTTTCAAGAATCCTATAGCAATATTAACATTTTTTACTTCACAGCATTATGCATCCCAATAAACATTTCAAAGTGCTAGAGCATCATTGAATCGACTGTGATTCGATAACAAATTCAAACAGAACGTTACTATTAGGACACACTTGACGGTGCTCAGAGAATATAAAACCTTCAAACCTACCGCGAGTACTCAGCCAGATTGACACCTTCATACACCACATCAATAAAACGAAAATATCAAAATTCTGAGAGTGACGAGAGCATTTCCGTTAAACCACTGGTCAAAAGTATGTGAACGTAATAACATCGAACATCAAAGTGGAACAGTTTCTTTGGCCTGTAGTTCATAATAGACGGTCGACAAATTTCATTGCCTAATTCAGAAATCTTAAGTTGTCGATGTCAACAATACTAGGCCATCAAGCAGAAGGAAAAAACAAGCCATACCTAGATCGTATTAACTTTAAAAAATCTCATTACAGCCCGATCGATCATTTTGAAGCCTCAATTTGGGCCACATTCCTCCAAATAAGAAGACTCCTCTAAAAAGAAGACTTCTAAAATATGACCGAAAAGAACAAGAGGACGGAGAGCGAGCAAGGGGCTGAGCAGTTGGTCGGCACAAGGTGCGCTGCGGCCAAAGCGGTCGGAAACATCGCAGCTCGTGAGCGGTGTGTAATACGAGATGAGTGGCCAAGGCGACTCAGTATTCCCGTCAGCGGTCCTACACAACTTACTTAACGTTCCATCGAGTGAAGAGTAACGCGCACAACCTCTAGTCCCATTAAGATTGTTTCAAAAACGCTCTTCACTGGAACTTTCCAAGTTTAAAACAAATACCTTTGTGTACTTTTCAGTGAAAATTTTCAACAAACCAACACTTTGGAAAAGCAAGTGAACTACGTGACATGAGCAAAAAATGCTGCACTAGTGAATGCAAGACTCAAACTAATCAATAAGAGCTCAACCCGATATTTAGTCCTAAATATCTGCTAGCGTTAAATATTGTTTATTAAGTTAGCGCGTTTAGTGTCTCAGGACATAAGAAAGCCAAACATAACTATAAGAATCTCAAGAATGTCCCACCCTAGAGCGCAGCAAATACAGGCACTATTGTAGTAGTAAAAATTTGATCAAACGCATTTACAAAACTAAATAAAAACCTAATTTTTAATTATCCTGAACAATTTGAACGTACAAAGGATTTTATATGATCTATAAGATAGAACACATGAACTTTTCATCGGGCCAAAAACTATAAAGGTTAATTAAGTAGAAACCAAAACTACCAGCTGGGCACACATTATAATAGGGTAAGAAGTAAATAAAATTTGAAAAAATACTGAAATATGAAGTACCTTGTATTGTTAAATAATCTTCGGTTGGTATAATAAATTTCTCAGCATTTTAAAAGCACCTCCTAATGGGTTAAAAATAATAATAAATGGCAAAGAAATTTCCTCCATAATCTACGGACTTCATATACTTAAAACAAATGACTATAAAGCGACACACTGAAATACAATAATAAAGCTATGTAGACACAAATATAGTCTGCAAACTTCTGCCTTGACCCCTGAACCGCGTTAAACACATTTCCTGCGATTGCCAAACCGGTGGAAATCTTTACTTTGTACACATAGTCGCTGGAAAATTCTACAAAAATTTACAAAACTTAAGTAACCCACAGGTGGGTCACCTCAAAGGAAATGTGTTACAACAACCATCCTCTAAAGAAGCGTGTTGAACTCGGCCCCATCGAGCGCAAGACGTTTGAATGTACACATTTTTGTCAAAGAAGTAATGTGTGTTTGAGAATAACTGGTCAATCTTCCATGTTTTTATTTAGATACGGCTTAGTATTGATGGTTACGAGCTGCAAGCAATTTTTGGGTCGCCAATGAATGTGCATAGCACAGTTTTTTAAAGAGTCAAGGCAAAAACTTCACACCGCCGTTCTTAGTACGACTACATGGCAGTGAGTACAGTAGAATTCAGAGGTGCGGTGGAGTAGGTTATATAATTTACTGGCTCATTAATCAAAAACGTGGACTAGGTGATTGTCAGAGCCACATAACCATTCGTTCGTCTCAGAAGCACACCCTGGCGGCAGTACGTGACTGCCCTGAAAGCTGGGCGGAAACCTCGGCGAGTCGTACCAGAGTCCGGGACAGTGCTTCAGAAGAGCCCATTCCAGGAAATCCTCAATGGGCTCCCCAAGTACTACCTGCCTCAGCATCGTACCGCGCAGGTCCAATCGCAGTAACCCAAAACACATTCTCAAAAAAGGGAATAATTTACGAGACATCATGCGGTACGACCTTCATCAAGAAATAAACGGTTCAAAAATGAAGAAAAATAGACCGCTCTCATTCCAGTCATAAAATGGACTCTAGAATCATTGGTATAGAGCTAGGAAAATGTGGAAGTTGAACACCTAAAAGGTTTTCTTCTATCATCATCATTATCATACACTTCCTTAAAGCATTTAGGGAGATGTTCATTAATATAAAGGTAATCATATTCATACCTGATAATTAAATTTTGGCCAACAAATTTCCCTGTCAACGAAATATTTGTTTCCTTTATTAACATAGGTTATATACGCTGTGCTGAAACAAAAAACTACATTTAATCGACGCACCAAAGGATCTCGAGACGCAACTTGAGAAAATAACATGTAAAGAACTTGGATTTTCTGTATTTCAACTGAAAGCTGCGCTCGAAACTACAAACAGCAAACCAAGGTCTTCAAATCAAGTTCCCAAACATGGGAGCAGATTCCTCTGTAAATTATAGAGGACGATATGTAGCATAACTTCTTAGCAATCATGTCTCTACTCGAATGAGGATGTACTGAATGAAACTCAGAAGAGAGACCGCCTCACTCTGACCACAACCAACACAGAGGGCTCCCTCTGATCACTTCGTTTTATATCACATTAAATGAGGTCAACCTTACCTTGCATGGTACATATACGTAATTCTCTTCATTCGCACTGACAACGTACCTGCAAGAAAAAAAAGTAATTATCAAACCAATCCTTCAACTTCAAAACAGTCAACAACATTCACAAACACAAGCAACTACGAGGTAAAGAAACAAAAACAATGAATATAATCCTGATTCAAAAATTTAACATGAGAGTCAAAATAACGAAAATTACCAGGGGTAAAACACATCTTTATGAAACAGTTCACAACTAAAATACCAGAATATAGGCTATTAGGTAAGCAAAGTCTAGTGGTCATTGATATGAGACGAGCAAGAGAATTCAAAAGTATATAAATAAAGACCATTCGTCAGAACGGAAAGCCGTGTCGCATCAATTATAAGTGAACGTCTGAGAGGGAAGGCTGAGTGCAGCTGCTGCTTGAAGAAGAGAGCACGCCTGATGACAACTGCGTCAATCAAACGCTTGAGCCTCACAAAAAATCACCCTAAGAGGTCGTGTACGACGCTCCACTATGATGGCCGTCATACTTTTTACCTTAAATAAAAAATTTGGCAGCTTCTTGAGCTAGTGCTCAGAGCGCTAGCAGCTTCTGCAGCACAAACTCCACATGACAGCGCATGACATAACGTAACAGGGGTAAATGAAATAGCTAAACTTTTTTTGACCGAGTTCGTAAAATCTTTGGGAGGGAATAAATAGCATTCGGGGAATAAATAGCATAAGAAATGGCTGCATCGAATTAGATCACTTGATGTCGATGTGCATAGGTTAGTACGCTCAATGCTTGTGCTTCACGAGGTGAAACCTTATATGTTCATTAACCCATCCCAAGCGGTAGGGTGCCTGCTAAAATCTGCAAAAATTGTATACGTCTATACATATATAGTCATCACCGGTGTTAGCGACTGTCAGTTTGAAGCATTATACTTAGTGTCTCTGCTAAATAGAAGAGCAGGCTTGTGACTATATATAGTCGCTACCGCTTAATAACACTGTTTAATTTGATGTAAATTTTTCAAATATATAAGGAAGAAACATCAATATAACTATTGTATTTTATTCCACATGATGTTTGACACAAAAAAAAATATTTCATTTTGTTTAGATATTAATAAGAATCAGTTCACGTTTTCATTGGTAACTTGAGTGTTTATTTAGTCAGTCAGGCACAAATACATATTCCAGTTAAGCAAAAACATCGTTAAGCTATAAAAAATAGGATCGTATTTATCAAATGTGAAATGCAATTCTTAAAAGAAGCATATAAGAATCTGGAAGAAACACTACAAACATCACTGGGTTAAATCTAGTTAGTAAAAATATATATATTTAATTTATACAAAAATACTGTTTAGTAAGAAAAAATATATATTTTATTTATAAAAAATGAAGCTCTTAAACCGAGGACATAAAAAATGACATTTTTTCAGCAAATATGAAATGAAATTCTGAAACGGAACATGTAAAAAATAGCAATTTGCTGATTTAAACTAAATACATATTAGTATGTAAAAGCATGAAAAATGCCTGATACTTTACGACTCATTCTACAGATCACCAGCTAAACGTTCTAAGAACTGCAATAATTTACTGACATCACCTTCATCATCCAAGTTTAGTTTTCTTTTACGAAAAGACATGGTAGAAAATATGGGTATATTATCAGTAAAAAAAGAAAGAACATATTGGCGAACACACTAAATGTAAGTAAATTGAAGATCACGAAATGTACGAAGATAAAAGCAATTCAAAACAGTGGCAGCAAAGCAAGAAAAGCAGCACGTGTACTAATCATCTTGACCCACTGCCACGCACCAATCCTCATCCATTCATGATACTGGCCATGATTGCGCTAATTGACAACGAAATAACAGTAAAATATACCAGATGCTTCTATTTTAGACACAATTTACACATCGTAGCAGCCTCTAAACTGTAACACCAAAAACAAGGTACTAACTATACTATACATATATAGACGCTCCACCGAATGGGACCATTCTTGAGAGGATCTATATATAGTTCCTCCGCTTGGAATGGGTTAATGATGCCACTCAGTTCAACGCATACGTTTAACTTTTTACCACCGTGCATGTGTTGGCTTTTAAATGTGTCTATCATGTAGAGAACGCAGTCTCAAATTCGCTGCAGTTGAGCTAGTAAGGGCTATCTGCTGTGACCATCAGATCACTCATCACATCCAGAGCATACCTGACTAGCTGCAACCAGTAGTCATGGTTATCTGTACTTTATATCATAACGTACAAAAAAAGACAGGCAGGAGGCAAAGACACAGTGAGCCGAGACAGCATGGGATTGGAGACGCGGTGAACGGGCGGACATCGAGGCGAGTCAAACCGGTTCGAGACCGAGGACGTTTTAAAAGTTCACCTGTAAGCTCTCGCGAAACCTTAGACATTTGTGAGGAGCTGAGCCGGAGACAAAATGTCAGCCAGAGCTTTTCCATAGAAGGGTTGTAGGTCAACGACGCTCGAGCGACTTCGCCCCCGCGCGTGATGGGCACAGATTTGTGAGGGGCTGGTTCTGCATGCGGGGTCCGACCATCGCAAGAACTGGTCGCCTCCAGTTCGCTTGAAGAGAGTGCCTGATAACGGGTCAAGAGCACGCTGCACCTTCAAATTAGAGAGGACGTTGCTGATAACGATGAAGAGCAAGCTGTTCTAGGACGGTCAGGTAAACGAAGGGGTAGACAGGTCAAGAATAAATCCTGAAAAAGCACAATTAAATAAAAAATTAAACAAAATAAAGAAGTACAATTGCATAAATAATAAATTGAAACAACCATGTTAACAGATGAGGGATTTTAAGCTCAAAACGCATTTACACTCATCACTAAAGAATTCGAAATCTGTAGTAGAACCATAACACTTCAACCCAACGGTCCCGTGAAACGTCAATATGTGTTGTATTTACGAGCCCAAAGAAGCCGAACATTGTAGCGCTGCTTTTATTCAGGCAATCACGCATCAGGTATCCTTTATATGCCTGAAGGTTTTCGATAAAAAGTTACGAGTACGGTTGAAACTAGTGTTTTGATCCATTATCCTGAAAAATCTGGTCCTTTCTGGCATTGAAAAACAATTAACAATACGGATCATTTGAAAAAAAAAACAAGGAAAATTTAATGTCGGTTTGTTTGCGCCAGAAAAATTGTGAGTTCGAAAAGCAAGAAAGTTGATTACAAATTTCTTATATTGAAGCACCAAAACCGGCCGTTTTTTACACACATAAAACAATTGAAAAACTGACGTCCCCTTTCAAGACTAATAATACGTTAATGTGAGAATTGCTCTGGAATCAAAGATCATCTATTTTCCAAATAATTTTAGGAGTGGGATACTTTTTCCCATAGTAGGTCAATCAAATACCTCCTAATGAGCAGGCAGTTAGTATTTTCCCGAGTCATAATGGATTTGGAGAAGTAAAGAGAATGTTTGGAGTGAGACAGACCAATAATTAACGGAGTGCTGTCGATGTCATAAATAAGGTTCGTGTAAGTACGGAGGCAATACTTATGAGTGGAATGGTTTTAACGCGGGGGGAAGGAGGGAGGAATGCCTCATGAACTTTACACATAGTTTTAAATAATTAGCACACGATGTCTAACAGCAATTATTATACTAGGTGTGAATTGAGTGTACGTCACGCATGATGAATTTGGAAACAGCAGAAGCACGATAACTTTCATTTTATTTTTCTCAAGTCTGTGACAACAATGAAAACGGCTAGAAAATATCCTTCAGGGCATTCCGTCATTTTTTCTTGAAAAACGATGAGAAGTGGAACTTATGGCAAGTTCATCACTCCAGGATACTGTGTAATTCAACCGCCCTCCCCTCGTAAATCTGACAATATAATATGGCACTGCAACATCCGCTGCACAGTGTAATTTTCCCCTATCATATTCATTCCCAGGCATATTATAAAATGAAACAAGTTTTTGAGCAAAGCATTTCAACCATATGAATTCGAAAACACTTGCTAAACACTTGTCATGCAGTGCTCGAATTTGTTTCCTATAAACATTTTTTTCCAATGGTGGGTACAATATGAGTGATCGTTTACCGAAAACAAAAAATCAAAATTGTTTTTATCGTAGCTAATTATCATTCAAATGCGTGTAAGGTGTAGTAACACGTACCGCATTTCGAATTCGAAATTTAGAGCATACGTACAGGACAATTTTGAAGTTACACAAACATTTATGATAAAAATTCCTAAACAGGTATATATTTAGAAAAAAGTCGAACAAAAGTGATGCACTCAAACTTCTTTTTAGTCCACTCACCGGTCAGCATCCAAAACAACACATATGTACATGCAGGTCCATACCTAGGCACGTATGCGTGGCTGGTTGGCAAAAGCATAGCAGGAAAAAGAGAGGCTCGTTTGTGAGAGGGTTTCTCCGTCACCTGTTTTCAAGTAATTAAGGTTGAGAGAACAAATGAGGAGCGAGGCAAGTGACCGCCTACAGCCCTAATGAGGCTCTCTTTTACCAACAAGGGTCAGGGAGGGAAGGCGATGAGCCGTGCATGTTGCTCACGGGCTCCAGTAGTCCCTCTTACTGCCTAGTCGACCGCCCAAAAATACACTTTGATATAAAGCCACGTTTGTCGTGAGGAGCTTGCATCCGATAACAATAATGCGTATCAATGGGGAAAATACATTTTGCTCATTTCACAACACTTCAACATGCTCGACATTTCTCTGCAAGAGACTAATTGTAGAATTTCTTTGTGCACAGAGAACAAATCATCTTTTCAAGCGACTGTTCTCGCGACTGCATGAATAAATGTTAAACCTTCAGAGCATTGGGAAAATAAACATCCTTTTAGGTCTTAACTTGTTTTGGGCAACGGATAATATCAAGTATTACGCTTTCTATCGCTAAGGAGTACAATCTTGGAATTATCAACACGTTTTATATATAATGTGTACATACAGGCATTTTTCTCCTTATATCACGAAGGCAGTCGCACAAGTGTCCCCCAGAAGCCCTCGTGGCTTTTGCACCCGAGACCTAGATAGCTCTTAACTACAAAGGGCGATGACCTTAGCGCGTAACGAATATCAATTTTATGCAAAATTTGCTCCCATGATATGTGAAACTATTTTTGGAACTTTGCCTCTGTACAAGCCTCGGCGTTGCCATCGTTAACTCTCGCTGGATTCCTAGGCCACAGAGGACACTTCGTAGGCAGCGAACATTGCCCAACAATCCACTAGAACAGGTTTTCCTTACCACAATTACATGTTGAATCTCGCTGTACATGTTCTTTCACATACTGATGACTCTGAAACTTCAAATTCAATTATATCTAATACCTACATTCGTAATCTTGTCTGCTTTGATAACCGTAGTTCAGCCGAAACTCGTGCATCACTCGGGTGTTTAAAAACAAACATTGATATTTCACTCGCGAAATAGTGAGTACGTCGAAAATATCATAGAACTTAGAGATCAAAACAGGATCGGCGTCGACTAGATGAAATGTACGCCACCTCAGAGTTGCAGATTCGGAGTCGAGGAATCACGAGTGGTGTTTAATTTCAGATCCCTGGAGTAGGGAATGCAATGAGATACTAGCAAAGAGTATAAAATCTCGGGATGTTAAGGATTAAAATTTACAAAATATATTGAAAAAAATGTCTTCTGGATACAATTTTAAGATTTAGAGTTTAAAACAATCGTAAATCTAAAAATCAAGCCTCAACGTGATTTATTAGGAATTATGTATGCATTAATTTATGGCTCAACAGTCGGACTCGCACACCCGAGTTAGCGAAGATAAGGAGGCGCAGTGAACAAGCCACCTCCACAGCCCACTCCGACCACCATTACAAGATAGAATAAAAGCAAAAATGATAACAAACCTTGCTTAATTTATGGAAATAAGAACACAATTGATTTTAACACAAGTTGAATATTAACACCTGGACCATTAGCAGACACTGTTGAAAAAGTCCGCTGACTAGAGGGTTGAAGCTGATCATTCCTAACTAATCACGCACACGTTCTGAAACGCTATTAAATTAAACATCAATGCAATGATTTACACACACAAAAAACCATAAGCCTAATTGCATACTGATTAGCTACCTCATTAGTGATTCCTCAGTAATCGAGTGGCTAGTTACCTGATTTGTTTTTCAGATCCCTGGTTCGAGTCCCCACGCAACACTAATTTCTCCTGCTTGTGAAGCACAAAACTAGAAAGACTGACTTGACTGACCGAATAAAAGGACTATTGCCTGAAACTTCCATCTCATTCACGAGCCTCTACCTCATATCACAACACAAGAAGGACGAGAACAGCCGCTGTGAGCATTCACTAATCTTAAGATTCTAGGATTAAGAAGTAAAAAATTCATGTATATGTAATTAGTACTTCATTAGAAAAGGTTTTTTCTTCTAGGAAGCGAAGATGTATTAGGATCACGCTGGCCTAGTGGTCGAATCGCGAGAGCAGAGTTCGATTCTCTTGAGCCTGCTGAGCGTCCTTTCCGGAACCCAGGAAGTGAAAACGAGTAAATTATGCACTTCTGTGGTGACAAGACCCTGAGAGTGACAACTGAGAAGACTCCCCTGAGAGGGACAGGCACTATTAACATACACCTCATGAGTGAAACTGTGGTACATCACGCACTAAATCAACCATACTTCGAAGAGAAATCGTCTTCAGCATCCCCACTTCCCTTTCCACTAGGAAGAAAACACGAGAGAAAAGCGTAACTAATGACGCAGGCGGCTGGACGGACGCCCTACGCGGCGCCCAGCTCGACGCAGACCAAAGTTGGCACCAGAGACGCTGCTGGTAGCGGGGACTGCAGCTGCCGCTACCTCTGGCGCCCTGCCAGACGACTGGACCGCGGGGGCGCTCGGCCTGGCGCGCAAGGGTCGGGGAACAAGACACACAGCTTGAGTTCGCTTCTTATTGAATCAATTGATCGAGTATTCAGCCGTTATGCTAATTGAGATAACAGTGAAATAAATTCGTGTAGTATTTCTTGGCTGAGAATATCACCGCTCATGTTTATGTAGTTAACAAAGAGAAATGAAGTACATAATCTGAGAGTAGCTGAGAACGATACAGTTGAGCAAATTCCACGGTTGATATTAAGCCACGATCTCAAACAGCAAGCATTCCTCGGTTGAAGCTATGCGCCACAAGAGAAAGCAATTAAAGACAGAAACTTATATTTCTGGTCAACTCCATGTTTTTCAGACAAAGCGTAGGCACCACCTCATCGTAATTAACATCGTGGTCAATTTCTGGGATGCAATAATAAAGGAGGGAGTAGCACTCTTTCAGTGACAGAACTTTGTGTTTCACAAGCAAGAAATGAATAACATTATCGAAATCTGTTAATGTCGCACAGGATTATGTATAATTTATATCTTATTTTTACACGAAAGGTACGAAAAAAAGTCCTCATACGCTTAAGTAGCAGATTTGAACTAAAATTTTAGATTTTAAAAATAATTTCGCAAATAAGGTTCCTACGAGTGTCGCTGTTATTAATTGGTGTATACTTGTACCTGTCATCAGAGGGACAGTGCATCTTCTTCAGATGAGTATTTGTGTACTTAATTGTTAAAAGTTTATGGAACCTTTTCTTGGCCCCATTATACAACCCTGATTAAAATTATCTGTTTTAGTACTGCCTTCGATTTTCCCTTGAGTTTATTATAATAACTTTAGCAAACGCAGACACTCCCTAAATTATAAAGTGTAATTACTGTACGATCACTTCAAAATGCTATAAAAATAGAGTTTGTTACAAAGTTGAAAAATAAGTTTTACTTATATCTATAACAAGAAATTCACATCAGGCGTTGCGTATTACAAAGGCAAAGATGCCAAAAACAAGCGTTGTGATTGACGTGTCTGAGAACACATGGGTTTGAACCATGCTATTTCAATGGAGTCTGAACAGCGAATAGTAGCGCCTAGTTGTCGGGGCCAAAAAACCCAAACTCAGGTGAAACATCTCAGCACCATAGGAGACGAATTTTTTAGTCTGTGGCGTCTTTACCTTTATGACACAGAGTGCCTCATATTACAGCTACCCATCATATAATTCGAAATTGGAATGATACTTTTCAGCTGCCATATACGATGAAGTACAATTTTACCGGTATACAACTTTTATAAAGATACACCATTAAAAATTTACTGAACCATAGCTGTCACTGATCATCACATCAATAACACCACCCATCGCAATCGAGTGCGCAAAACAAACGCACGCTTTGTTCTAAACCAGCAAGCAAAAGCAAATGCAAACCACATAGCAGAATCATAAACGAGTCTATCGGCAAAGTCGCTAAAACCCTTGCATCCGGCCGACTTCAGCATCCCGGATACATAATACGTCGAGAATTAAATATAATTTGGAACAAAATAAACATTTTCTAAAGAAGTAGCAACAAATAAAATTACATCGGAAAACAGTATCATTGAATAGCACAAAGAGACCACTAAATATAATCTGAAATTTTAGCACGCTGTTGGATCACAAATTACCTTCATGTTCATAAGCATGGAAAAAACACGATTTGTGAGGAATAGAACACTTCTTCAATGACTGACAGATTACATCAACCCAACCAATGCAGGAACACCATAGTATCTTCCTCATTCTACAACACTCTCAGGTATCCTTTAATCTTTAAAGGTTTTCTTAACTCAACTTTTGATTCTACTTTTGGTATTTGTTCACTAGAAGATTTACCTACACAATAAGTAATCAGCTGAGATGGTCCTTCAATTGCAGGTTGAGGATGTAAGGAAATCTGGATATTATTTTGTCGGGATATTATGGAGTGTTGATGTCCAGTTGGACTGGCTGTTGTCCAGAATAAGAAGAAAAACTATTTCACTCGGCCAAAAAAAATCTTATCTGACATACAACTAGAATTTCTCAGTGAAAACCAAATTGAAGCTTCGTTGGTTGATGGAACAACAACCACTTTAAAAATTGAACCTGTAACAAAACCTCCATAAAAAATTCCGAAAACTTGCAAGGTTCGCTGGCTTGTTTTTCTCGGATTGGATAACACAAGACATCAAAATTCCAATAGTGAACATGAGCAACAACCGAATGCAATGCCTAGCCCCTCGAATTACTGAGCCCTGAAATAGAATACAATACTAAGGTTACCTAGAAAATGAATTTACAAGTTCAAGTTTATCAAAATATTTGGCACTGTAGTCAACTACAACGCTAAGGAATCTCAAATCAAACACGATATCAAGACCTCAAAAAATGACACTACTATCGAATGTAACGCAAAGGTCAACAAAAATAAATAATAGCTCAGAAAAGTAAACCCCAAATCAAGAGAACGCGAAGTTTGTTCTCCCACAAATGCATCACATATGTTAGTACACGTGAAAAACATTTTTCAGTAATGCTATTAAGAAACATAATAGAGAAGGTATCTTCGTTACTCCTTGTTGGTACAAAAGAAATAACTAGATACCCGAGTACATAGGCTCAGTCCTGGAAGACAAAGCTGGATATCAAAATGTCTGTAATTATTACGCTGCCATGTATTTAGTTGTGAACAGCCCTTGTTCTATTTTGACGGTCCCTGTTCCTGGCTGACAGGACGACCAATTGGAAATGACAAAAATGAAGACAAGTCAGTGAGAATAAAAAATCCATTCAGACGAGAAATAAATTTCATTAAACTTGTCTTTGAATGACATAACATTGTAAAAAATGTTACATTACTAATCAGTCACATTAAAAATAATGAAATATTTTGGTGGACTTACATCGAATGACCCGTAAAAAGGGTTATTAAAATATTATCTATTATTCTTCGTAACAAATATGTATATCACATCATGCACGAAAAATATGAATTCAACGTGTTAAAAGTTACCAGAATTACAACTCAATGCATCAAACCACTAGAAATTAAGACATGAAATTTTGCACAGGGCATTTGGGTTCCTTGAAGCACATCCTGTCCACGGACACGTGAAACATTGAGGCAAATAGTTTTTTTTTACTGATTTGTGGCGACATCGTCTCGATGTGGCGTCGTAATAAACGATCTTAGTAAATACATTTTGTATGATGTTTTTCTGAATTTTTAGATTTTTTTACTTCGAATGCTAAACAAAATCGTGAGACACAAAAATGTCAAGCGAATCATATACAGGTCGTACACAAGACCTACATTTCCTTGATGATCAATGACAAGAAATGTAGCTGGGAAAACACAACCAAATATATTCGAAAACATTCAAATCACATAACACTATTACCAACATCAAAAGTAAACATAAAATAAAGAATTGTCATCTCTTCGATGACAACAACAACCAACATGCACAAACTACTACAAGACAATTGTCTAAAACTCAGACAAATCAATTCTACAATCATTCGTGCAATCGTTAAACGTATCTTGCAGGTTTAGTTCGCCATTTTGAGTATTATTAGCACAACCCTAAAATTTAACTCGACAATTCCCCAATTAAACACGAAGAGTTTTACGAATTCAATTAAAGAAAGTCGAACAATTTTTTAACAACTCCGTTAACGTAAACAAAAGTTCTTTAAAATAGTCCTCACGTTAAAAGATAATATTCATACATTGCTAATAACTTCATGAACCCCCTTCTCGTTGAAAGTAATTATGACATTACCTTTATGATAACAATAATAAAATGAGGGACACAAGTTTAAATTGGTAAGGATTGCCAAGGTGGTGCAGAGTGAGCAGGGCAATGCCGTGAAGTGGGGCGATTGCAGCGGAAGTTGGAGGGAGGGAAGGCATTTTTTACCTGCACGAGGCTGCAGGGAGTGTCGTCTCACGAAGGCATCTCACAATAGCTCACCATAACAGGAAATGCTGCACACCTGCACCGGAATCCAGCAAAAAATGTATCTTGCAGCTCACTGTTATGGTCAGAACTTGAAATGGAACAAAAATGTACTAAGCTATGAAAACATGTTCGTTAAGATAAGAGTATGAGCGTCAGCCTGAAATGAATATTAAGCCGACAAGACTCGATTCGACAGCAGAAATAGGAAAAAAATTGAGAACCAGAAACAAAAACTGGACGTCAATAACAAGAAACAATACCTTCATTTATATGGTTATGATGAAAGCAGTAGATCCCAGTTGGGGAAGAACAGAATCCGTGGACCACGGAAACAAGTTTCCTATCGCACCCACACACATTTGTAAAGCAAGAAATAAGCTAACAATATTTCACTTCGATAAGTACGTCATATAACGCATGCAGTTGACAAAATTACACTTGAAGAGGAGCACACATTAACACTTTTACTCCACGTAATAAATGAAGGAATAAATTAATTGCTGTTTGTCATGTGTAGTCCACAACAATAATTGATCAAATATTGTCAATAAAAAAAGCTGTGTTTACACCATTTATTTTATACAAAAAATCCCTTAAAACCAAAACTTTAACTCCCAAATATGACTAAATAAATGAATCTTCATACCTTCTTTTTATCTAGTTCAAATAACCCTGGAGTCCCTCAACAATCGCCCTCACTGGAGAGATACCAAAGATATGAAGTCGCTGCAGTCATATTAAAGCAAGTTTACGACCGAGATGTCAGTAGAGATTTTTAACAGAGTATTTATGGCACGGAATCTCTGTCGTAAGGTATAATTAAGACTTAAATAGTACCGGAAGTGTCAGAAAGATGTCATTAGCGACTGACAACATCTCCAAAAATTATGATCCAAGTTTAGAAAGCGGAACGTCAGTGAAAAGACAGCAAGGAACTTGGAACACCATAATTTCGAAACGGAATTCTGGACCAACGACAGCCATCAGCAACTAAGCAGACAAATAATGTCGATAGATACAGCAATTGCAGTCAATTAGAAATAAAATGTCAAACTTGGATTATTTGGCAGGAAAATAATACATGAAAGCATATCTTACCAAGACGAGCAGCATTCACGCCCGAATCAGAGAATTTGTGACGTGCTATAGAGTGGAGAATGAAATGTACACTACATGCTAAAATTCAAACACTAAAACAAATAGCTTAAAATGATTGTAGCATTCAAGACACGATATATGAGTTACGGGACTACGTATACAACACGTAAGCTACGATGTCTTACATACTAAATAATCTTTGCATCTTCACACACATGCAAAAATGTTATGGTCTTGTCATAGAAATAAATGCTCAGAATAATTTTAGTGCAATTCTTATAAACGTGTATGTCATTCTATGCACATGGCATACGGACATAATACGAAAGTTATAGCAGTACCTAATATAACGAATTTCTCGCATACACCGTAGAACATCTAAGCCATATAACACTCGCATGACATACAACACTTAAACCGAGCAACAAAAATTGATCAAGAGTACCTGAACATAACGTATGACATGGTGAGTAAAACAAAAACAGTAACAAAAAGTGTCTCGCATATGTGCTTCAATTCGTCAGATTTAAAGTAGGACAGTAAGAACTGGCACATGTACTGCGTTAGAACAATATGGATTATCACTTCCATGCAACATACAGTGTACATATGTATACCTCATGACAATAATGGAGCATCACATTGATAAAACACACAATTCGTAAAATCGGTATTCGCACAACAAATGATAATTATTGATTGTTACATTCGTGTATCATGAGACAGTCAAGATGCGTCACAACCGTCACACAAAAGTCAAGACTGGTACACACAGTGAACTCCACTCCGTCATCAACTGACAACTGTACCGCAAATCCCGCTACGACGAAGACGCTCGCCTAAGCCTCGCTTGTCCGTCTTGTGTCAACTTTTATTTTAAAAAACGGAGCTTTCTTGCTAAGCCACAAAACAGCATCGAATGAAAATGCTTGCTTCCGAATCGAAGTTTTCTCTTTCTAGCGACGACAGTCGCATTTAACACAATGCATGCTAGCTGAGCAGTTGTAAATGGTAGAAATGATTTTTTTTATAATTCTGTTCTAACAAAGTAAAAACTAACCTCTTAAAAAATTGTAAACTGTTGAATCGAAATGAATATATCAGCCAACGGTACGTGGTGCGGGTTATGCTTTCCACGTGGAGCACACGCCAGGTAATTTATCGTGTCCAGAAAAAAGAATGTTCTCCCCAGCCAAGAGTGTTAGTTGGTAGTTGAAGAATGAGAATCGCAAGCTCATCTAAACTCGTGGTGTCTTGCTGCAAATACTAACATGCATATATTAATTGCACCAACAATCATTCAAGATTTCTTAAATGCCCAAGAAACCCTGTTCCCATTAATCGATCAAAGTTTAGTCGAACTAAAGTTTACATCCAATACAACATATATCGGCATTCCCTTGTGGCGAACAATAATCTTAAACCTTAAATAATTTAAACTGGAAATAGTTAGAAGATTGTTCATCAACAGAACCCATAAAGAAACTAATCCAAACACACTAATCTCGCACAAATAAATTTCTCAACATTATTAAACTCATTCACCAGCATAACAAAGAACGTCTACGAATTAAGGAACGATGCGCACTTGAGACAAAGGGCGCTCGTAAGCAGGAAGAAGCAAGACGCACAGAGGATGTAATTGCTATGCAGCCAACGTCAGCAATCGACCGCCCGGGACTAAGAAACGTCTAGTCCTCATCGAGTGCAAGTTGTGGACAGATAAGTTCAAAGCGGACATGATGGAGGAAGCACTACTCGTGCCACCACCGTGGTCTACTAAATCTCAATAATAATTGAAGTCAAATAATAAGAACCTGAATATTTGAGAAACCACAAGACAGGCTTCAAATTATGGGTATTATCATTTGTAAATACTTTCCCAACATGTGAAATGAGTTCAGACTTATATTACTGTATATTCCTTCTAGTCTTTTTACCGTTAAATTTTCCGAGTAACCCAGTGATGTGTGTATCTACAAAGCAACAACAGCTAACAACCATGAACTAAAAGGTTATCTTCCATCTTTCACAGCTTAAAGAACAATACTGTGAAAATGGGTCCCATTCTCTACATATTATAGCGTGTAATATTTTGCAGTGTGTCGCCGAAAACAACAGTTATACGCACTCATTTCATAGACTGTAAAATGTGCACTAGAAAATAAAAGTCTTAACCCACTGATTATATGGTAAGTTCCAATGAATACACATCAGAAAATGCTGTTGCATAAGCACGCTGTGGGTATGATACTGCAAGAAAATTATCATCAGTACTTAAGCAAGTGCACGGATATTCCCTATGCGATACTTGTAAGTTATGCGCACAACCTACACGATACATCCGAGCGATGTCGGGTGAGCAGTATTCCTATCTAGCCCGGAGAGCGTGACCAGACTAATGTTGCATTATTGATAGAAACTATTCAAAGCAGTGCACGGAGCTCACACGTATTCTTTGAAGGTGATGGAAATCACCGGTTTTAGCAAGTTTGCAAAAAATTGTGACGCGATCTCTTAACATGCCCCCATTTATAATACATGATTTCTCCCATAAAAAAAGCTAACCACATAAAGAAGTAGTAGGAACATCTTTTTGCAAAGCTCGTGCACGATTTCCTATGGGAAAAACTACGGAATAATGCTTAGAATGAACTACACTAACAATGGTTAGCAGTAGTACACTAACCCAGCGATACTAAATGCCCATATTAAAAGAGGGTTGAAAGACATTAAAATCCAACCAATACTGGATACTTTAGAACTGATGATACATGAGGCTTTTCATTATTTCAATTTGGTGATACTTTCAAAAATTACAACGGAATGCCATTGCCTGAAGACGTCATCCACGGAAATCTCTCCGTATAACCAAGAACTGACTCGCTATGCGTTCATATAAGCGTGAATGCAGTTATTTTAAATGATACGAAATTAAATCTTATTCTGAAATTACGTTTAGTAATTAGTAACGAGTGATCCTATGCGTTCACATAGAACTCTTACCCGCAGCCGTATCATCGCAGCTGACGAAAACGGCGTTAATAAAATAAATAACAAGTTTACATATCGCACACGCAACGGAAAGCTGAAAAAAAAGCGATTAGGGGAAGTCCCATGCAAAAAGTCTGGAGACAACAAACCTAAACTTGAGCGTGAAAGTTAGTGCTACGTGACTGAGTCTCAAAACACAGCGGTGCTGTGTAACTTCTGATTGCTGCAGCGATATTCAACTTCGCATTTTGGACCACTGACTACCAAATACCCGCATATAATTTCTATTTTTCTTTATTATTTGACAAACACTTTCCTCAGATTGTAATCTTCAATCATGTAGTTGAATACAGTAGTTGGGTGAGCTTCTTCATTCACAGCTTTCTTAAAGTACCTCGTGCATTACACACGAAGCAGAAATATCTTACTGAAGCAGGACAACATTATGTGATGACGTAGTCATAAATATTATACTTCTGATTTTACAAATTATCATCTTGCCGATAAAAACCACGGCCAACATCACAACCCTAGTATCACACAAAAAAGTAGAAGTAATTATTATAGTTCCCTTTCTTCAAGTAATTATTGTAAGCTCAATCGAACCAAACTCGAATGGAAACAGTTAAAACATCCAAACAGATCTCAAAATACGACAATGAGACCTCGGGGAATGAAGAGGGCACTTTCGAAAGTTCAACTTAATACAACAATTTATTCGTGTTTAATATGTGCGGACACAGCACTCGTTGAATCTCACCGAGATTAATTTAAAAAAAAAGTGGGGATTCCCAGCCCTAACCTTCGTCTGGCGCGTTACCTTTCTATTGCAAGATCACACCTCAGTCCGTTTTATTTTCGTTTTCCAGTACGTCAGAAACATTTCAATTGAGAAATGACATAATACACAAATGTAACAAATTTTGATGTGACAGACTAGAAAAATTATTTCCCCAGAAGCAATATGGTATGAAGAAATTGAATTACTGGTTCATAATGTGCTAAGTTGTGTAAATGACATCGTCAGCGTCATGTCCAAGCTAGAAGTCAATGTTAGTCTCGAGCGACCTCTCCTAATGAGATCAGCCACTTTGATTACAATAAACGACTGATGCTTACGATAACGCTTCTAATTAGGACTCCATTAATTTCGACTCATTATCAGCGGCTTGCATTAACTCTTCGACGTCTCCTGAAGAGAAGTCGTCTGGAGGTTCATGGGCGACATTGGAATCGCAGTGTCGACAGGAAGAACTGCAGTATCAGCAAACTTCGAGAAAGCGATCTAGAGATTTATGTTCCATAATCATTTTATTTAGAAAAAACGTCTCCAGTTGGCCCGGAGTCAATCCGCCAGCACTGACGACAGCCAGGCTATCTGTTTGACCATCTTGAGAAAGAGACGAGCTCCGAAATTTTTCAACTTAAACAAGTTGATATTGAAGATGTACTCGCACAAAAACAGGTAAATAGAACATTTGTTTCGTAAGTATTTTATGAACGAAAAGCAGCTCTTTATGACAGTCCAAATGTGATCGCTCTACCACAAGAGATTCCTATGAAGGATCTCAGCTAATATACTGTCTCGACATACGGGGGCTAAAAATTCCTCGCTGGAAGTCTACTAACCGTAAACACTGTTTCTAGCAGCAGTACTTAAAGGAGTGGTTAGTGAAATAATCAGTTTTGAGAGAGGTATTAGAATTTACCATGACAATTTCAAATTTTCTTAGTTTGTTTACGGCACAATATAAATATCTCTAAAATACTGATACAATAGTCCTAACTTACTGATATTCGAAATAATCGAGCGAAAAAAATAGTATGAATCAAGCTACCTATCACTTTTATAATTAGCCATCACTTAATGGATGAAAAAAATTGGCGAGTATCGCCATTAATACTGAACAAAAATATTTCGATTTTTTTCAAATTTCAGAACACTGCTATGAGATTTCGAAGGTACCCGCTAGCACTAAAAAATACAAAAAGAATGAACCACGAAGGTGAAAATAAAGAGAAAGATAAACGGAAAATGTGAAAAATAGGTATGTGCAGTGCAGCCTAGGGTTAATATACACTCGTAAAACTTTTCAACTTTAATGACCTACATCAAAGAAAGGAGAACGTTTCACTGATCTAGATAGAAATTGAAAAATGTACGCGGCGTCTTTCCTTTTTTTTAGCTCGAAGATGCGGGTAGCAGCTCGAGTGTGCCACATGAACGAAGATATGCTCAACGTCTGCAGACACGAGTCATAAAATCCCCCTGAAAAACACAGACACGGTGTTGAAGTCGGTGTCGAAGAACTGAAAACACAAAACAGAGCTTGGCGCGAACATCAACAGAACAACAAAAACGACCACAAAACACTATTATAACACCAGACAGGGAGTCAGCACTCAAAAGCAGGAAAAATGAACGCGCAACCCATAACGCGTAATGAGAGTCACAAGAGACCTCAGCATCTCCACCTACAAAATGTGGCAGTTGAGACAAGAATAACCCCAATATGAATATGCTACTCGAGAGTCAGCTTCATGTCCCATGCAGGCTAAGAATAGCTGGGCAAGAGGATACGTTGCAAGACGAGTCCTCAAGGTACCATGACCATCTTGGCCTTGGATTCTTGTAAATCAATAATTTATTCATACCCGTATACTAATTTTGAGCATCAAAAATATACTTTCTTCATGAAATTTTGTAAATGCAAACCCAGCACCAGTTAACAGCCATAGCTACTACAGACTTGGCACACGTCAAAATTTCTTCAGAAGCTCTCAGTCAAAAATGAGTCCAGAGGAAACAAGAGGGAGCCCACTGATATAAGATGCAACGCACTTCATTCCAGTTACATGAAAATGCTTAAAAATTACAACAGCCAATGCCCTCAGTTCAAGAAATTTAATATCTTTAGTCAGGCAGTACCTAATATGTATGTAACTTCAATTTGTCGAGGAATTTTCAATGTTACACGTGGTGAACTGTAACGTTAAAATGGAGTAACATGACTTGACCTTGGATAACCCATTCAAGATGAGTAAGAGCGCTGTAGGTCACAAAGAGTACAGCATGGATCTTTATGGTAAGCAAACTCAATTATGTGCAGAAATTCCCTTTCGTCACAACGCCAATAGAAATCGCGTTCTCTGATTACCTCATATAAAACAAGCCCAGAAAGGACTATAAATTTCTACTAAAAGAAAAGAGGGTACTTCAGGTATTGCACAAACATCTACTAATTGCCAAACCGAAAATTTACAACTTCGATTAAGCATCCCGTAAATGTTGGAATATCGTACCCTAACTAAGACGTTTACATTCAAATACAAGGTTTAAAATTTCACTGGACAGAGTTAGTTCTAGAAATCCTGTCAAGCTTTCGACAAAATTATGGGAGGTATCGTATTGTTAGTTATCCAATGTTCAAGATAGGCAGCAAGTTGAATGCCGTTCTCAACTAGGCATGACTTTTTTTAGCTGAGTTCCGTATAGTTGAGCAGTTATCGGACGTATCTAGGAAACAGAGTTATTTTAACGATACAAGATTTAAAAATGTATCACGAGTAAATAGCTTCATTATGAATTTCAATATTTAGGTGCATAAGGAAACAAAATTTTAAGGCGAAATGATTCGTGAACCAATAAAACACACCATGAAAACAAAATCTTTCTCGCGCATTCTTTGGTAGCCATACTTTCTCAGTCCTATTACTTCTTTCATGCGCTTATTTTCTATGATTAAAATTCCAGCGCGCAACCATTCACGGTTGCGTCTGTACATTTACAAGGCTTACGCGATTACCTGCGCAATGCGTAGACAATAATTATCAAAGTTCGAAGTTACAGCGTCAGGTGGAGTTCTCGGTCTAATTGAATGATGAAGTTGCGCCTGCACGGCCTTCAGAGGCCTCCTGAAGGGCAGCACGCAATCCCAACTGAACCACATTGACCTACATAGCGGGACATGACCGTCTAGCATCGCATGCAGGCACTTGCTACGTAGTTATAATTAATTGTCTCGCACATAGGGCGTGACGTACAAAACCAAAGCACTTGGCATTCTCACTGCAGAAGCTAAAACCACACAACTACTACAATTACTATCGTTCACATTAGACAACGTCTTGTAGACAAATGATGATAGCCAGCAAGAAAGCGCATTGCTCAGCCGATTGCTTAAAACGCAAATAAACCAAATTAAATGGCTTAGACTGTTTAAAAAGAAAAATGCAACTCATCCATATGCCAAACCATGCAAAAAATACATCATAAAGTAATCCACACATAAAAAAAGAACCCATTTGTAATGTTGATAATGAGAGACTGCATAGTAAATAGAGCGCGTCCAGGCAGGCACGCTCATCACAAGAATTACTCGTATCTGACATGCTCGAGTCAGGGTCAAATCGCAACCAAGACGACGGTACCATTCTTCAGCACGCAGAAAAATTATTTACAAGGCACACGATAAAATTGAGATTAAGTTTTCAGCACCATCAGCTGGTCACACTTTAATCAACAGAATAATTATGTGTGTAGCACCAATAACCGTACAGCGTACATAGAAATGAGGTACTGCATATAGAATACGGAATTTTTCCATCATGAGCAGCACTGTCCCGTAATAAAAACGAATACTTTTATCCATACGGATGAAACTTGAGGCAGCTTTAACAAATTTCTCCCATAAGACTTAACACAATGGTAAATCGTCGCAAAGAGAAAGTTTCTCTTGTTACATAGGGATGCAACGAATAATGGTGAGCCGCTTTTTCGATAGCTATCCTACTAAATAATTTCTGAAGTAAAAAATAGGTATTCAAATATTATTCACAAATGAATTCTGTATAAAACTCAAAATAAATGCAAGCGAAAACTTTCGAACTTAGATGCGATGGTAAAACAACACGGAAGATGAAATAGATGATTTTTTTTCTCTCATTCTGACCGTCAGATAACTTGGATTGTCTTAATTCCTCTGCAACCAAACGAGTCCTAAAACATTATATACCTGTTTTAACTACCGCAGCGATAACAAAAGCGATCTCAGCAGTGATCTACAAATACACTACCATTATAGAGTAGTATGTAGTCACGAAAATACCGGAGGAGTTGTTCCCATATGTCAACACAAACAAGAGGAGTCTGCAAAGTATAATTACCTGAAGTTGAGCGAGGTCAGAAGTGGAGGTGTATGTACTTCGCGACGAACAGAAATTCAAGTTTTTATATTAAACACTAACGACCTAAAACGAAGCTGGTTACTTAGAGTCCCAGTCGTGTTCGCATTTCATTTTATTCCTAGAAGAACAAAAGCAAATATGAACAATTTATCTTAAGAATACTGTATAGTATTTACTTAGCAGATACTCCTATACACGAAATTGTTTCAAATAACTCGTACTTATACGGATGAAGGCGCCAGCCCACGCTTGTGTTTACACTATCTATGACAAACAACATTCTTTTATCCAGTCCTTTATAGTTACTTTTTATTTACTTTTTCTGCAGTCTTTATTCACAAAAAGAAACTAATACAAAGATTTTTGAAAAGTCAATTTTTAATCGCATCTTATGGGAATTGTTCTTGAAGCAACAACAGACACTGAACATAAAACTATTCTCTGCGCATTACTATAAACTCGACAGCAATTTTATCTGGAGCGCCTCCAGAGGAGCGGCAAGTGCAGCAGGTTTTTGTCGCAACATTTGCATCGAAGGTCTTCAACACCCAGCCCACTACTGCACCAGTGGTAGTAGTGACAGCACCAGCGGTAGTAGTGACAGCACCAGCGGTAGTAGTGACAGCGGCTGCAGCAGTGACAGTGACAGCGGCCGCGGCCGTAACAGTGACAGCGGCAGTAACAGTGACAGCGGCAGTAACAGTGGCAGTAACAGTGACAGCGGCAGTAACAGTGACAGTGGCAGTAACAGTGACCGCAGCAGTAACAGTGACCGCAGCAGTAACAGTGACAGCGGCAGTAACAGAGACAGCGGCAGCAGCAGCATACGCCGACGCAAGCAAGACAGTAGCAGCACCAGTAACAACAGCTGCATCGGCAATAGGAGCTGCAATAACTGTAGTAGATGTAAGAATCCTGCACAGAGCCCGCATTACTGCATGAAAATGGGTTGTGCTGGCTCAGAAGATCCTAAGCACAGGTTCTGTGACCGCCACGCCTGCAGTCGTTACGTGTGCATCCAGAGCCGTCAGTTAAGGTTCTGCTCAGTCCTGTGAGGCACACGTGCTGAATGATCTTCATTGCTAAGAGTGTTCTCACCAGTCAGGTGTTCAGTAAAACAATACTGGTGACACTAGCAAACGCATTATTTTAAAATGGTAAACGCCTATCTTCGTGAAAATTAAATAAAAAATGTTGCAAGCTTTTCTTTAAAAATTCAGTGGTCATTTTCCCCCCACAAAAAAGTAAAAGTACCTTTGCATCTCTATTCATTCATAGGTGTAATAAAGACTTTTCTCGAAGTCGCTCACAAAAATTTGGCCAGTGACACTTTAAAATGAGGAAAGAAAGAACAATACAAATTTCTCACAACCCAAATTATGGTTAAATACAGTGGCCACAGAACCATTTCGATATTGAAATGTATTGATGATGAATGTATACCAATAATGAGTATTGGAATGCTTCCAATTATGAACACGAGTGTTTCATCCATTCAAAAAAGGCTAAAAGCTATAAGTAACGTATTTAAGACGTAAATGTCATATCAATTTATTTACTTCTAGTTTGATCACCATGAAACCCTGAACGAAGAACTTCCCTGTTCAACAGAAAGCTTGCCACTTTAATTCCTTCTTGAGCCTCTACTCTTACCACGACTCATCAGGAGCAATGCTGATTACACCTTCCTTGTCAGCAAACCTTACGGACTGCTGATTCTGCCTACAAATTTTCCTACTTTTTTATTCAGCTGTGTTGGAAATATATATATATATATATACATATACATAAATACATTTAAAAATTGCACTGCGTCGATGTCTCATTTGCTTTTGGTCATCTGTTACCTCCGACAAAAACTTCATAGAAATTAAATAGTTACAGGGCAAGGCATTCAGAAATTAGATAACTTGAAACGCTCAGTGGACTCACGGACCTTGACTGCAATATTTATTTTAGTACTACTTGAATAAAAGTGAACATTTCATTACTGAAATAGAAAATATTTCAATTAGTTCTTGTGAAGATTACTGATAGCAGCCACATTAATATAAGAAATCATCTAAAACATCACAAAGGCACTCATTGTTTCATAGTTACAAGGAAAACATACGTTAGAGGTAATTCATGGAAACTGAAAACAAAAATTCGTCTTTCAACACGTTTAACTTGGAACTGAAATTGCGCTTCGAGAATGTTATCTCCCAGCGCTATTGCTACTATGAATTTAGTGTTGCTGGGATTGCAGTCATTTTTTCCTTATTAAATTAATAACCTAAAAAATGAGTGAACACTATCACGCACTACAAAAACAATACGCCTCACAATGGTAATAAAAACCGCCAATACCCAACAAAATAAAAATTTCTGAAAAATGGAAAAATACAAAGCCTGTGATAATTAAGCAACTAAATTATTTACCTACATTCAGACTTGCACTGGAAGGATTGAAGTTGAGTCAAAGCGTATAATGTGCAGTTTTAGTCCATAAACTAATTGTTCGCAAAGGGACATAGTACTGAGAACACAATGAATTAATCAAAAACAGAAATGACTATTACAGACATTGTTGTACAGTGGGCGACAAGTTCTAACCACCAAATCTTACGAGTCGACACCACATCTTACGCCTTCAAAATGTATACCAAGTACACACAAGTAGTAGAACCCAATTCAATCAGAATTGATGTTTATACTGCACAAGGAAATTCAGGGTAGCAGAACGAACGATCAATTGATATTGCCATATGAACATCAATATATTAATTGAAACAGTTTCTTGCTAGGTCTCTGAAGCTATTTATATAAAAATCTATTCTGCATACATCGAATCGAAAATTTCTACTTGCCTTCATATATTTCCTAAATTTTGCAGTACTAGTGAACACGCTATAATAAAAATGGCGCTTAGTAAAGCCCATACAATATCTGAAAAATAAAACCACACTGCTCAGGAGAAATCACAAGTACATGTGGCCGTAATAGTCTAAGCATAGAAGAAAAGTCCAAGATCCTTGGAATGAAGACGCATTTTTAGTACACGAGAGCTTGTGTACTTGCACGTGCAGCCATGTACAAAACCTAGCAAAGCATGCTGTCGAGCAGGCAATTTAGTTTCAAAAAGCGCCGCAAGTTTTTCAAAGCTGAAGAAGCTCCGGATGAGGAGCATAATAATGAAGCAGTAAACGAGACGCGCGCTCGCGTGTTTCATGTGCTCAATTTGAGCAGCCGGGCTGCTTCGAATCTCTCCTGAGAGCAGCGACACATTTTCCCAATAATTTTCACATAAGCGAAAAAGTTTTAATTGATTCTCATTCGCAGTGTCAAGTCAAAAATCGTTCCAAGATCGCAAAAGAGCACGAAGAAGCCCACGGAAAAGATTGCAAAACTTGGGGGTCGAATGGGCAGTTTTAACGGCGCCTGCTCTCGCTTTCACTCTTGGATTTCCAACGAGGAGATATAGAGCGAATTGTAAAAGTATTGCACAAGTTGTGAAAGCTAGAGAGTGAGGCAATGAAACTATGTCAGCAATATTGCGAGTCTGAGATATATAAAGCGATGGCAATTCACAAGAAGCAGCATAATAACAATCCCGTTGATTTCAGGTATCCGAGCGAAACCATTTTCCTTAACACGTTGACTCCGAAGTGGTACGTGTGTGTACCACTGAGGTTAGGTTCTGTAATTTTTTCAGATCCTTCTAGTGACTAAGCGCACAAAGTGAAGTTTTACACCATTCAGGCAATCGGAGGCAACGTGTTAATAGAGGTGTCAATATTTGTGATAGCATTTCTGCATTATGAACGTTAAAAATGTACTCGCAACAACAGTATCTGCTGAAATTCTTCACTCCTGCGAAGTGATTTACGCTAACATTTTCAGTTTTTAAATTTTGTCCCTGGACGTCAAAGTAACAGTGTGCAAAAAAAGCATCGCAGTTACAGCCGTACGTTACAAAGCGGCTAAACTACACTGGCAGTGCTCTCAATACCGCTTTGTGAAAAAACGGAGATACACCACATCACTGAAGACCGCCCAAAGCAAGAACATTTCGAACGTTGGTTTCGCGTATAAATTAATAATTCAGATTAAAATAGAGAATTACTGAGGGCTTCAGGAACAGCCCCAGAAAACGTTTAACAAGAACGGTGTGTTCATCACGGAGACGAAAAGTAGAAAAACGAAAAGGCCATACTGTGGAAGGCGATCAAAACATGCAGTTCCACGATATCAAGACACACAGACATGGCGATAAAAAACGAATAGCTTAATTTGTACAACATTAGCAGACCCTCAACACAGGCGTAGCTCATTGTGCGGTTGCAGTTCCGCAATAACATATGAGTGAGTCATCAGACTCAAAGTATCTCATGAAAATGCATTATCCCAACAGGTCTTCAGGGATCTTATCTACTCTCAAAGCAGCGTACCGCTCCCCCACACACTGTATGACAATCCTATTCACAATTTTCAGAGAGAGAAAACTCTCCTTTTATAATACCGCGGATTTGGAATTCTTATTCACGTAGTAAATGGTGGTATGGCGAGCTTGTAAACAGAATATCAACGTACTGAACTCCAAAATCAGCCAAACACGTTGCTACTCGTGCTGTAACTTCACTGCATGGAAAGCTGGATCCTAGAGGCGCCGGCTCAAAAAACAACAATGTTCTTGTGACACCAAGATTACATCAAACGAGAACCATCAAAACTTCAGATTTTCTTGCAGCGATGAGCACAGTCCCTTTAGAACGAGGTAAATATCTTCATTAAAAAAACAGCAAAAACTTTGAGAATCACGTTCTCGACCAATTCATCTACTCCCAAACGAACAACAAAGGGCCTCACTCAGAGCTTTCAACACAAACTCCATTAAAACTTAAATCAAGAATAAATATTCGGCATCTCAAAGAAAAAACTTTTCATTGGGATAAACAAAAACCGCGAAGCAGCTCGTGATTGGATGTCAGAGACACAATTGCAAGGGTTCGTGCTATTGAAGGGGGAACCATTTATTTAGCGAACACAATGAGAATATAAGCAAGAGACACGCCTTTTCCTGAATTACTTCTATCTGCCACAACCAAATGCTTATATTTCTCTACCACAAATTGAGAAAATAGCACAAGTTCCCAAAGTCTCCAAAAGTTTATGGCGCTTTTATGCGCTTTCTTTTATTACTTGGCGGCACTGATCAAATTCCAAAAATCGCATTCATATCGCACAGAACATTTCGAAATGAAAAGTAGAAGAGAAGCTCGACCAAGGAAACTACGGGACTGGTGATCTGTTCAACTGATAAGATGGAATAGCTTACAGGCACCCCAATGAAAGAATGAAATATCTGTCAGAAAAAGTTTTCGTGCACAGAATAATTCTACTAAGTAGAAAGGCGGAACAGTTGAGCCAGATAAATTTTGTTAAAACGTTTTCCAAAATAACGAATGTAGGCTGTAAATCGCTGAGTAATTTAAGTTAGCAGAGTTTATCGGTTTCAAATAAAACTTCCCAAGAATTACTAGACAGGTTTCCATTCATAAAATGAAGGATAATGGTTTTTCTGCGAACAATACTATCTGAAAAAATGGCTACTGAAGATCAATTCGTTATAAAACTATGTACGATATCATAATGTGAAAATATGCCTCAACTCTAAATAATCGGAAGTCAAATGCTGCACCTGATCTCAAAGACCAAGTGAAGAACATAAAATTGAATTTAAATGCCTAAATTTGTGATCATTTCTCTGTACGAGCACACACTTGAACTAAAAGGGTCTGCACTCGAACGTTTCCTGAAAATCGAGGCAGTTTTATCACCCTTGAACATGTTCTTCGTTCTGCAAGTATTGAAACCAGTTTTAAAACTTCAGTAACTGCAATCACATGAGAAACGTAGTCACAATCAAGGCTTAAAAAACCATTTTTTTATCACAAAATGACCAAAATAATGAAAAAACGACAAAAATTAAACTCTTCCACGATGTTTTAGGTATTACATGCACTCATGACTGCAACGGTGAATCCTGAAACAAGCGCAGCAGAAAGCTACACCAGGGGAGCAGTCACATGGAAGCCAAAACAGAAATGCAAGAGAACGAGGAAGGCAGGCAGCAAAGCAACAATTCAAGCAGTCAAACGACCCATAGACATTTATGGCAGAAGTTGCCGGTCGGTGCGCGCCACGGATAATTTGCTCCCAATTTATGGCAGAGGATTCTTTGTGGCTGCACTAACGAGAATTAGCGAGCACAGGAGCGATTATAGTTCTTTGAGAAGCTCTGAATAATAGAAGCTACGGCGCCCTGCCCAGGATTACAGTCCAACAAAACAAGAAAGTTCATCTTGAAAATTGCAAGCATCTGAGAAATTCATGGCGATGAATTGTCCCCTACAGAGCCCAATAAAACTCACCACTCGCTTAGAACACTGTGTGACTCACATCAACCGGTGCACATGTTACGAAGTCGGACTAGGCATCAAGTGTAACGGGGTTCCCTAAATAAATCTCACGGACAAAGTACAGAAGTGTGTGCGTTCAAAAAGCGCCCTTCAATTGAACATTTTCGAAATTTGGCCACGACCAAAACCAAGCACCAAGAAACTTCGTGAAATTGACCAGCAAAAATAAAAATTTCCTTCCACAATAGATAGTCTAAATCGACTAATATTCAGCTCAACTTACACATGGTCGGTTCTATCATTTTAGTTGAATTTTTTTTCTAATTTTCTACATAAAATATATTTGGGAGCAAAATTATTCCGCAATGGAGAGAATAAAGCTAGAAACAAGCGTGGGTGACAAGCACTCTGTCAGCAAGACTATTAACGTTACAGGGTCTGAGAACTTCGTCAGAATACTAGTTTGCCAAACTTTATTTCCACACTTGGCATGTAATACTATTACTTCGGAAGTCCAAGAGAAAGTGAAAAATGATGGAGGGAAAATGAAATAATTTCAAAATGTATTTCGTAGTCATCAAAGAGATAATAGCAGAGCCACAATATTTCTACTATAAATATGACATTTCTCTAGGGAAAATAATTACAATAAGGAAATATTACTACAAACATGTTGACAATTTTATTATAACGCTCAATTCCTTTTTATTTCAGAACGCATTATTAAAAATGCAAATTAAATGGCATCATAAATTAGCGTAAAACGCAGTAGGTACTTTTTTAAAAACATAACAAAGGCAACATATATACGTATTACGAATACAGAATTTAGTTACACGAGCACGCTTGTACAAAATTAGAATCTCACAATCGAGCGCCTTTGTTTGTAGATTTGTTGTAAGCATCAGTGCATAAATTTCAAGTTTTCTGTGATTTTTTTAAGCCATTGCGTGTGTATCCGTTGTAAGCTTGTATGTGTAAATTTCAAGCACTTTTGTGATTCTTTTAAATTTCTTTTGATGTTTCTAGACAAAGTCGGACAACCCCGATGCTCCGCAGAACATATTTGCCGGACAAAAACTGTGGATGGTCGGACATTTCTCACCTAAATAGTACCTAAACTGAAGCAGAATTAGAACATAACATTTACATAAAGGCACTATCTACGCTAAGCTAGTGTTCAACACGAACAGATATTCCTCCTTTCGACACTATATACATGTAATATGTAACTGAAGTAAAATTTGTAAATCTTATTTCAAATTTTTTTTTAAACTTTGTTTTTCATCGAGTGTTTATTTACTTCGTCTGTAACATCCTTAATGAAGGAAATCACGGACACAAATTCGTAGAAATGAGACCCTTACTACCTTCAAACAACACATGATACGATGTTCACCTCCATAAGTTTGAACTAATAATGAAATCACCAAGCACCATTGCATTAATTTGATATGGAAAATATGTGCATATTTTGCTTAGAGCTTCGTATCCATGTGATGAAATTCTGGTGTAATAAAACCAACAAAAATACTGTAGGCCTTTAATGCTTTTCGATCTTTTTATTAGAGGTGGCGGCTATGGTAATCATACTTATACGCATTTCAAAAAAATAGCATGCATTACAATAACTTGCAGAAGAAAATATAGTGAGTAAAAAACGTAAGACATGCGATGGTGTTAGATATTGATCGCGAGTAGATGCCGTCCAACTACAAGAAGAAATTTATGTACACAAACATTCCTATAATTGCACACACATACTTTCAGAACAGGGGAAACGCTTGGCCTTGCTTCCCCACACGTGTTTCCCTCCCTGACCTTGCTTCCCTAACGCATTAATCGAACAAATTTTCTCCCACTGGACAAGAGCTTCGCTATCAGCGTTGCTACAATGCGCAGTTAGATTTTGTGCAAATCGTCCTAGGCTTTCGTCTCATAACTTTACCACAGCGTTACAGGTTAAGATTCATAGACAAGCGTAAAGAGAACCAACATTTCACGTGGATGTTCAGAGCACCAACGGTAGTGATCAATTTCCGAAGTTCCAACTCAATCTTTGACGGTGTTTTCTTCTATTTTCCTATTCACGGAAATTTAAGATCGATAGCATCTACCACTAGTATAAGTAATAAAATAAAAGACTTATACCTAATATAGAACTAACATACGTGTGACTACGTTCAACGGGATATTATTATTATATAATATCCATGTCTTGTGCTTCATACTTCATACGTAAAGATAATCGAGCGTTTGCTAAATGAGTTCATGATTATATTTACCTAGTCCCAGGTTAGTAAGATAAATTTGCACAATTTAAATCTTCTTGAATGCCTGTGTTTCATTCTTTGACAAGTGGTTTTTCAAGAATTTATTACATTGCGAGGGAAAATTCAGCCAAGAGTGATATAGAGACCTTCACTCCCATACATAAAATTATCCATAAAATTCCTCCACATAGCCTCACAACAGCTACTCTGACTTATGAATCTCAGCGATTGATGTGATTAAAGAAAACGTGTTCTGTTTCTCATTGGAACGTTCACGTAAAGAAACTGCGCCTAGGGCTTGAGGTCAGGCGAAAGAGCAAGATAAATAAGTGCTAGTGTTGCGGTGCTCAGGCATCCAGCTCACTGATTGCAGAACGGATGTCTCTATAGAAATGCACAGCTGCGGACGGAGCGTCATCACGCCACGCTACGAGAAACCCGTCTCTACATGGGTCTATCGACACCAGTCACGCTCCCTTACTCTCCTTGATGACCTTTTCAAAACAAGCTCCATTCAGGAGACTCCAGCGGCAAGTCTTGATGACACGATAACTTTTAATTCCAGACGGCTTTGAGAGAAACAGCTATTCAAAGGTGGCTCGTCTGATCGAGGTAATAGATGCGAAAGTATAAGTCACAGAAAATACGAAAAAACTCGAAGAAAGTCCGATGGAGAATTACTTCAATGTTCCATCTATTTACAGCACTATCTACATGAAACAAGAATTACTGAACAGGATCATAAAATTTATCCTACTATAGATTACCAATTTTCACTCAATGAAGGCGATCAAAACGGCCAAAAATAGCTACGGCTTGCTCAACTCGCTACTGCATCTGGCAACAAGAAGTTGCATATGCATTTCCACGAAACGAACCAGTATAGTGTTAAGAAGAGACTTGCATGAGACAAGTGTCACATGCATGTGACACTTGCATGTGAGATAGCTTGCACAGTACGCCGCTCTCCTTCAGTAACCCCTTAACCAGTTGAGTCGTGTATACACGTTCTCGCTAAAGGTGTCTTTTTTGGACGCGTAAACACGCCTAAACTCAACAACAAAAGCCAGCGACAGACTTCTCCAATATCCCACAAAATCTGTAATCAAATGTTACCTAATTTAAAAGTATAATAATCACTTCAATAACAATAAATGAGAATCTAGATTAAAACATGTTTTGGCAGAAATAACGGTTTGTGATGTTAAAACATGAACGAAAATCAGTAACGAACATGATGATTTCACTACAAATTAAGGACACCAAAGCAAACGCCTGTAGAACCCATCAACGAATGGAGATTTCAAAAAACAAATCTCCCCGAGTAGAGATCACGAATACTAAATATTCCCTAAAATGCACCAAATTCTGTTCTGAACAACAAAGGACAATTCTCGTAGGAGTATCTCGAAATCATTTGAGAAAAGCCTAACACTCGACTACACATCAAAAAATCGCAATTGATTTTAATTGAACATACAACTACACTCAACACTTGCAATAAATGAAAGAAATCTTATTTGATGAGTATTTAGTATAGGTAGCTGAAAGAAACAAATTACAAACGGAACCAGAGAACATGAGAGTCACCTGCTGGGAGTCCCAGTGTTGACTGCTTTGTTATCAGGCGGACACAGTCCAATCCTCTGAACAATTGCAGCGCCAAACAAACCAAATCTAAATGACGGGCTTTTAAAGAGGATATCCTAACTTGCAAAGCTCGGCGAAATATTGGGCGCCCCATACGCGACAGGAGATGCGTGGCGTTCACACTGCCAGTGCTCACTGATGCTTCATGCTGGTGCAGTGCAAGGGGGAGTCTAGCTAGCTCTTCAAGTCAGTTACGCCAGAAATCGTAATGGTATAATCAGTATGAATTAAAACAAAAAATACAGAACACGGTTAAATGAATATTCAGCACCGTTGGAGAATATATAGGATCGGTTTTTAAGCGACAATTAAACTTTTTATACGGATGGCAACAGTCATGTTCATTTTTCCGAGTTTTATAAAACCGACAAAACCTAAATTTTTTGCTACCTCAACATAATTTGTTTCAAATTGAGTCATACATAAATCAAACGAAGTGGATAGAGCTAGAAAAACGGGGATGCAATGAATACCTACCAGACAAAGAACAAATTATTCGCATCACTCTTAGTGCTTTGTACATTGGCACCACAATTCGCGAAAAACATTTAATGATAGGACTCAATCACATAATCGCTATCGAAACGTCGAACCGCTCCAAGGTAATATGATGATGAAAACCTAGCAATGGCGCACCGTTCAGCACCGGTTGAAGTGATTGTACTAGAGAGCTACACTTAAATTCGTTTGAATTGGACGGCAACGCTATGCAGTGCCATGTGTTTCTCACCAACCAAAAAAAAAGTTCACTCGCAACTGAATGTTCAAACATTGGAAGCAGCCACGTGTTCCTTCCTTCGCCAACAGAGATCCTGAGAATAGATATAAAGTATATACACATCTGCTCTTTGCCCCCGCTCCTCAATGGGAGGAGTCGCAGAAAGTGAGTCAGAGCATTGACGCGTGCGTTGAAGCTTTGGTCCCAGTCTAGCTGCATTGATACCGAGAAATAAATAGAGCGTTCATTGTTTAGTGAAAGAGCATAGCACTTGCTGCCGCTATTGCCAGTAAATAAACGATGCATTGCATTCAAAGCTCGTGCGAATTTATCTTTGATATTCTTAGGTCAACTCTCCGCCTTATGTCATCGATAATACAATATTTAGTACCACGTAAATTACATAGTTGTGAAAATTATTTTGCCACACTTTACAGTAGACTGCGATGGCATTAATTGTGAGAGCACAGTGTATTGCACATCAGTAAGCTGAAACTATCTAAGATAATGTACAGATCAAAACTTCTGAGAAGTAATGTCCTAACTTTGAATTAGGAAAATAAATCACCAAATTTTACATTTTAATGAAGTTTAATCAACAATTATATGTCCATAAATATCTATGGTTTCTTTCCATCTACTCGCAAAGTTTCAATCTCATTAGTAAAATACAGCTTTTGTGTCGAAGAGAAAAGTTGTGAAATGTAAATCTCAATTTCATTGTTTAAGAGAGTTAATCCATTCAAAAGATTTCGTGAACTATGGAACAACAGAAAGTCTGAAGGAGCCAGATCGAGTTATTCTTCAATTGATACTTCAAGTGCTGCTACGAGCCGCTTCTCATCGAACTGCATTGAACGTCCAGTTTGATACTTTTTCAAGACAAATTTGAACTACGGAATCAACTATATCTTGCAAGTTCTTTCATTCAGATACTTTCTCCCAGAGGCTGGGAAAATATTTTGAATTACTTTAGGTGCATAGTTCCTTTGCTAAATTACTAAAGCATTAAATGCGTTAAATGTTCTTTGAACACTTCCATGTTTAAAGGGGTTATTAATGAAATTTTAATTACATTTGCCAGCAAAATGACATTTAGTTTCAATCCGTTACAAACATAAATAAACACGTCATTACACATCTCATAACAAAGTTAAATTTCCGAAACAATCAAACTCGGACAGTACTTACAGAATGACAAGATATAGGTATTACATCACGGACACAGTCACTGAAAACAGCAACCGTGATGGAATGATGAGAGGATAAAACTTACACGTCACAGCAAAGCCAAGGAGGCGTCCTTTGTGCAGGTGAAAGAAGAGAGGTGGAGAGTTCGTGGCAGTTTCAACTGCTCTTCTAATCATAAATCAGATACTTCGTAGTATAGTGAAAATATATTGCAAACATTTTTTTCAGCTCAGGTTTATATATCATCCATTAGGCAGCTAAGCTAACAGAGCAGAACAGTTCATGAGAAATAGAGTGTGTGACTGTCTACGGTCTCATAAAGTGATTGAGTGGTTACTTACCATATAAATTTCAACTATATAAAATAAAAGTACTTGCCTCGCCTAGTAATTAGACGAATACACGTTTAAACACAAAGTAGGACTACAGTCGATTAAACTGAATTCATAAAATGAACCCCAATTCTTTATTTGTGCTTAAAATTAACCCAACCCTCGGAGTTTCTGAAGTAACGCTCCCACGGAACGTTGTGTGGCCAGTCTCGATAAAGAGAATCGTGAGGAAGGTGTTGGTGAGGATGATGCTGACCGATTTCTCTTCTTGTCCGTAGCACAATTCATTTGCGTGCACAACAACAAATTGTCGGAGCTCGTATTAAAAGGTTATGTTCACATGAGGCTTTATTCTGGAATGCCGAAAAAATTGCAATTACACCTGTTGTGTAAATACAAATGCCCCAACCAACGTACTTTGAAATGTTGGCTCGAGTAAGCAAATGAATGCAGTCTAGAGCCACTGAAAGCAAGCATGAAGAAGCAACTTTCAGCAACTTCAAAGAAGGTCTAACAAAAAATATCTTGCACAACTTAAGAAATCAAAATGGAAAATAGATGCGCATGAAAAGACCAGGACCTTCGGAGAGCAAAAGGAAGACAAAGAGAAAAACATGCGCCCTGCAAGAGGGAAGGTAGGCGCACAGTGCGAGTGGGACCTCGTGAAGTCATTAGGTTCATAAGGGACGGCGACTAAAGCACTAACATGAGATCAAAGGAATATAGAGCGAGGATGAAAAAAAGAGAAAGTGTCAATGTGTATTAATGCAATGGAGGCATTATTACACTAAACGGTGCGTAGAAAAAGACTTCAACACTTGTTTACTGAAGAAACAAATTTTTCCAACGTCCACATGGCAAGCAAATCAGAAAATTAAGTATATTTTTAAACAAGAAAAACAAAAGTCAATACATGAACATAAAAGAAAGCCATGATCACATTTTAATCTTAAACAAAACATTTTAATCGTTGCAGGTGGGGTGCACGAGAGCTTAAAGTTTGAGTCCTAGGACCGCAGAGTGTTTTTTCCATTCGTCCACACTGTTGATTGCACAACCGCCATCGCTTAACTCGTCGTGTAGGATGCGAACATGCAGAAACAACACTCACAAAAAGTTAGCTAGTCCAATAGCGGCAGTAAGCCACGATTTCACGCTGTACCTGCAATGTATGCAGTTCTGATGATTTGAAAGTTCGAAGTGCCGATTAATTCAGAACCATACAGTAAACAAAGAACTTTACATTCAGTTAAAGGGTATTAATTTGAAGCGGTTAATCACAAACAGGAACGATTCACACCAGCCTGTTGTCGTCAGCAAAATGCGAGCATAAACGCGCCTCTTATTTCATTAGTCCTAGTCAAACAACGGCAAGAGATTTCATATAAGAAATCGAGACTTTTTAAGCACCGGCAGTAACACACTCACTTTCAAGAGCAACACTGTTGTTTTCGATCAAAAGGCTACGCCATGGAAGCAAATTGCTAACACTTTTGATTTTTCAATAGACTTGCAATGCTCACGTTATGTAGTAAAGGGATACTATAACGATGATCAATCCTAAAAAACAAACATCAATTTCATCAAAAAAAGTTGGCACAAAAACTGCTAATCAGAAACAAGGTGTCGTGGTTTCCATAGAAGTAATACTTCTTCATCCAATAATCTCCTAAAACATTCTACTGAAAGAACGAAATGGCACATTGGAACGCCAATACTAATGAATGAACAAAACGAGTCTGAAATTTCAATTGACCAAATTCTGTTATCTTAATAAAAGTTACCCAGCTACGCCGTGTTGCTTGAGTGATGATGCCAGATAGATGACCGTTCGAAAAATTCTGCGAAGGTCATCAGGAACGCACGTAAACTGCAATACATTCCCGCCTATCTTTCAATCGACACCAACCATCAATTTCCTGTGGTCACACTACAACACTAATGAATATCCCAACTTGACACTTTCAATTCAAAATAAGCAACTTCAGTTTAACATTTGAATGGTTCCAATTTTAAGGTTCTATTTATCAATGACAATGAAAAATCATTAAGGTTACGCAAAAAAATCATCGAAGAATCAAGTATAAAAAAACTTTTCGTTACGTGCATAGCCTTTAGCAGTAAAGCAGCGGAATATACCTAGGTTTATAAAAATACAACATATGCGCTGTGCACGAATATAAGCCATTCGAACGAAAACAGAAAATATTTCAAGATGAAATGAAGAATACAAACAGCCTAAAAATAAACATTTCACAGCATACGGAGGGGCACTAAAAAAAACAGGACGAGGACGTGATGCATCTGCGTAGGTGCAGCGACAGCGTGCAGTTTTTGCCCAGGAGCTAAAAGTCTTAATGCACGGCCGAGCGCCTGGCACATGTCAACAAACGTAGAGCTGTCGTGCAGATGCAGCCCAGACGTGCAGATGAAGCCCAGACGTGCAGATGCAGCCCAGACGTGCAGATGCAGCCCAGACGTGTAGATGCAGCTCAGACGTGCAGATGCAGTCCAGTCGTGCAGATGCAGTCCAGTCGTGCAGATGCAGTCCAGTCGTGCAGATGCAGTCCAGTCGTGCAGATGCAGTCCAGTCGTGCAGATGCAGTCCAGTCGTGCAGATGCAGGCCTAATTTGCAGGGACCGTCGTGTTGCACAGCGACAGCCCTATACTACAGAGACAGTCCTATACTACACAGACAGTCCTATACTACACAGACAGTCCTATACTACACAGACAGTCCTATACTACACAGACAGTCCTATACTACACAGACAGTCCTATACTACACAGACAGTCCTGTCGTGCAGAAACAGCTTCATATTCTGATCGGTGGTCACACAGCAGAGGTGAGCGTGTAATGAGCGACGCCGACTGAGTGGCACTAGTCAAGTGGCCATGACATGGAGACCCAGAACAGCGACGCCGATGTACAGTCGAATGAAGTGGCGCTAATATGAGCGACACTGAAGAGAAGCGCTGGTGCAGTGAGTGCCACTGAAGAGAAGCGCTGGTGCAGTGAGTGCGACTGAAGAGCACTGGTGCAGTAAGTGCCACTGAAGAGAAGCGCTGGTGCAGTGAGTGCCACTGAAGAGAAGCGCTGGTGCAGTGAGTGCCACTGAAGAGAAGCGCTGGTGCAGTGAGTGCCACTGAAGAGAAGCACTGGCACAGTGAGTACCACTGAAGAGAAGCACTGGTGCAGTAAGTACCACTGAAGAGAAGCACTGGTGCAGTAAGTGCCACTGAAGAGAAGCACTGGTGCAGTGAGTGCCACTGAAGAGAAGCGCTGGTGCAGTGAGTGTCACTGAAGAGAAGCACTGGTGCAGTGAGTGTCACTGAAGAGAAGCATTGGTGCAGTGAGTGCCACTGAAGAGGCACTGGTGCAGTGAGTTACGCTGAAGAGAAGCACTGGTGCAGTGAGTGACGCTGAAGAGAAGCACTGGTGCAGTGAGTGACGCTGAAGTGAAGCACTGGTGCAGAAAGACGTTAAAAAAATTGTATAGCAGAGAGCTTGACCTAGTGAAACACAGACGAGTAAAGCTAGCATAGTGAAATGCAAGCGTGTAGTAATATTCTAGCTGTCAGCAGATTTTTCAGCATTCAACTCCATTTCACATTTTTACTTTAGCATGTGAAATAGAGCCCTTCAAAATCAAAAATAGTAGGGACTCATAAAATAGAATACATAGAAATACATCAAGGTTCTCCTCGTATTCATATGTGATATCTGAAGCTGCTGGCACAGACAATCTATCTTCATCACTGATCATAATCAGTACAAAGAAAGCATGTAATAAAGGCCACCATAAACCATTAAATGAACTATACGGAAGTCGTATCATCTGAAATATTTGAAACGGGACTGAAGAAAGCATAAATTACCTTACTGTATTATGCCAAAATGGCATACGAATAATTCTACTTTGCCATTAAATTTATGCAGCAGGACAGATTCAATCCAAAATGTGAGTTCGCAGTAATTTACTTTGTAGATAACATAAAATACAGTCTCTTCGATGAACTATAATATTATTACTGTGACACTTAGTCCATAACATGATTATTGTACACCACTTTATTAATCATATGAAGGAACCGAACTATTTCAACAAAAACATGTACATGACCGTAAAATATGGGAAAGAAATACATCGTAAGCCCAGTACTGATCAGACTAATATCACAAACTTACACACACGAGCTGCTGGCTGACAAGATGATCACCATGTGTTGGCCAGCGGTGAGGTTCTTGCGGTGCAAGTAGAAATGAATGCATTACTACGAGCACCTCGTGTTGGGCTGGTGCATGCAGTGTTGTCTCTTTTCATGAGCTCAGCTGCCTGGTCGAAAAAAACAATCTGTGCAGCGCTTGCGCCGAATGGTACACAGATTACAACAAGACACTAAGAAAACTTGTGGGCATTGTAATGCGCTGGGAATTTGAGGAGAAATGCAGCAAAAATCAAAGAACATGTACGTCCTGACATTCATATCTGACTATAGTAAAGGTTTGTAACGTCATTTATCATTGAATTTACAAAATGTAATGAAATAGTTAAACAACACGCCTTTCATTTAGTGGAATAATAGAGATTCCATTGAATAGATTTTCACAGTGCATACATTAGTCATCAAATCTTAATTTTCCCCAATTATAACATAGTAGTAAATTGATGGGTCACAGATGAAAGAGTCAGTTATGTAGGAACTTTTCATATCGCCGCTCATCACAAGGCAATGTGAGCCACGGCAAGCCATTCGGCCCAGCCAGATGCAGTCGAGCTCGCACCAGGCAAGTAATCTTCTTAAACATTCACAGACGCTCAGATTGCATTGACACCTCGCTCGAATTTCGCTCGCACTACGTTGCAGAAAACGCGCGTGCTTCCCTGCTGAAGCTGGATTAACGAAATCGTACAACGATACCTGGACTCCAGAACGTATTACTTTGATTATCAAATAATTTGGAAAGTTAAAATAAATATTAAGTTCTTAACATACTTAACGTTTGGTCAAAATAGGTCGTGTAATCAAGTTGCAGTTTGTCCAGGAGATAAAGTGTTTCAATAAATAAAATTCCAGCGACACAATGCCCAGAGAAAAAAGTTGCAAAAACGACCAACCCTATATGAGCTAGTGGACTAAAAACAAAGAAATTAAGGTTACTATTTAAACACCAAAAAGTTAAATTGGATACAGAGCTACTGAATTTACGAATAACTGTCTGTAGAACTATCGGCACAATCCTGCAGGACTCTCAATGAAGGAATAATTTCTCAATTAAGATGACCGATCGAGGGTCTCGTCAGAACATGAATGCCAGAAAGAACAGAGTTGTAGCAATGGCAAATTCAATGGAGTTCAGGGTAAGAACATTCATGGAAAGCTGCAGGCATGGAGTGATCGAGAGCAAAGGCCCTATAGATAAGACCCAAAAGGCTTAGCCGAGAGATGTTGCACTGGAGATTGAAGGCCACACCGAGCGGATACCGAGACAACCTCACACCAACGCGTGCAAGAAATCCGGTTAAACTTTGATCGACCTTTTCGGATACGGCTCCAATGTGCGTTATCCTATTATTCAAACGAAAAACAATATCGTTCACTCTAAAAAAGGCAAAAAAAGGTTGCTACACGCAATTGAAACACATGATTCAAGAAAATACATGGAACAGGTATGTGCCATAAAAAAGAAAAATTATTTTCATCGAACTATAAATCAGGAATGAGACACACGCTGAGTAGCTTTTCATTCGAGCTGATCGATGATGTATGGAAACCTGAAAGATTTTTTTCAAATGTGAAACCTCGAACTGGTTTTTGTTTGAGTTCCTCAACAGAACAGATCGACAAATCATTTCCGTTTTCAGAGCTACATGGATTTCAATAACAGACAATGAAAACCACTCGCAGAATATCAGCCAACTCAAGAGTGGGTAAGTCACATTTCAGTTCGTGTCTACAATGTCTGTAATACTAACAATCAGAAAGTTCAAATTAACACCAAAATTTGATAACATACGGTAAACAATGAACTTTACATCCAACAAAATATAATTAACTTCTAAACAGTTGAGTACAAGTAAGTATGATTAGTACAAGTCTGCAGTTGAAACACGGAATCCCAGCGTAAATGCGGCTGGATGTAATTCACGGTTACACGCTATAAACTACTTTGAATTATACTTATAAAAACTTAACCCTATTAGCATCACAAACTAAGTGTTGTAATGAAGAACAGCTCAATATGCTAATTTTGCTTCATGCATAATTAGGTCAGAAATTTTTAGGAAAATAATCACAAAATATTGACATAGCTTATTTTTCAGCCATTAGCTAATTCCTGCAGGTCTCGTACCCTGAACTCAATTAAAAATCCAGGAAGAGAGTGAAGGTGTGTACAAACGGAGCAATTATTTACCGAGTGAAATAAGCTCTAATCAGCAAGACAATCTTTCGTATCCTAACGAGCTTCGCTGGTGAAGAGCTAGATTTAGAATTAACCGTGATAAAGGAATTTGATATTTTGTACCTTATCGAAACCATATGAACTCGATATCACTGCTATCGTAATGCACTATCATTCATTTTCACACCTTCACTAACGAACAGCTGATTTTACTAGCGTAGGTATGATACCGGCAAGAACTACACTACTCGAACTTTTGAGGCAATTTTTTCATACTCGAAGCACTTAACACCCAAAATACAAAAAGCAGCGACATAACTTCCTTTTTTCAAAGAGCTTTGCTGTGAAAAAAATAAGTTATGTCGCCCCATATATCACATACTTTTGCGCAAGGGCGGATATACTTTACTGAGTGAACGTTAAATGCGCACACGCACACACAGATGATAGATTTTATGTAGAATTTTGACTGAAGCGGAGCCGTGTCCTAGAAGCAAGGGAGCACCGGGTGAAGACAGCACCAACATGACCAACAACTGCAAGCGCCGGCGCACCACACGGCAGGCATCAGCGCGCTGTCAGCAGCATCAGCCCAGAGTGCCGTCGTCGTCGGACCGTTAATATTTCCCCAATATCGGAACCCCATTTGCGGTATCAGTCAAAACAGAAAATTTACATGAAAACAATTTGTAAAGGCGACAACGTGCAATGATAGCAGATAGAGAGGATATAAGCTGCTGCTACGCGGATGACCGATGGCAGCAAGCACAGAACGAGGAAGCGATGGGCAAAGTAAGACAAAGCTTTCTAAGGTGAAATTCAGGAGCCGACTTCAGTCAAAAAAATTAAAGTGGTTTAGCCACAATACAGCTGTTTTATTGTTCAGCCGTTTTATTACACACAACAAGAAATGAGCTTAAAGTAAATATTTCCTAAGAGGGAGAACACATATGTGACCACGTCATATGACATTTATAAAGGAAGCCTACGTAGTGAAAAATAAAGTGGAAAAACGCTCAGGGAAGAATCAAGCTCATGCCCATCGTAAGACGAAACCTTAACCATTAAACAAGGCTGCGGAGTTGAAGTCACCGCACGTCCTACTTACTTTTTAACTTCACTATTCATCAAGATTTTGTTTAGTAGTTTCTCTTCCGTTATAATCCTTTTACAACACTTAATTTCAAACCAAAATAATTTCTATGTAGGTAGTTATGGCAAAAGCACATTTCTATTTCAAGAAACTGTACTATGAATGTTATGCTGAGCAATGAGAAGTTAAAAGCCCATAAATTCATAATAAATAAAACCTACATGCACGCACCACGGACTCGTCACAAAGACTATATGATGCTACAGACACTGCATAGCGGACGTTCATATAATATTAACTCAACCAAGACAAATAATTATTAAGAGTCCTTCCTGAAGTTCAGTCAAAATACGTGGAGTACACAATTTATGGTTTCCAGGACCTAAATATTGTTTATTAAACATCATACCAACAGCACAATGCTCTAAGAAAATTAGCTACAAAAACGATGTTAACGACGAAATTTTTCAGGTTTCAATTGCATGAAACGTATTGACTTTATTCTTAGAATACGTAGTACGATTAAATTCTTTTTCTGACTTACGAATTTGTTTTGAATTCGAAGGTGCATGAGAAAGTAATTTCAATGTCCAATGTTTTTGCCAACTTCGCTAGTTTGACCAGGTTTGATTGAGTAACCTGAGCAAGCAGGATAGAAAATATTGATTATCAATTGCTCTGCTAGACTAAAAAGACTTCACAAAGAAATATAGAAAAGAGTACCGTTTAACCAACTCACGAATTAATAGAAAAGATAAAATTCCATAGAGATAACCCGCTCGTAGCTCGAGTGTACAGAGTTACAGCGTACACTATAATACTACAGGATTATTGGCGCACGAATAAAAACTTTGATCTTCCTTCATCCCAAGAAAGACTTACTGCGGTGGATTGATGCTCTCAAAGAAGTATGCGGAAGGTTTGCTGGTAGAGATTAATAATTTGTCAGCCTAGATCTATCGATACCCTTGCAAGAGACAAGTGCAGATGAGTGTGTGTACTCGGAAGTCTAAGAAAACTTTCCTTGCTCGTATGAAAGAAATCCCAAAATAAAATATCTGAGAAAAATCCTATTCCAATAAATTAGATTTCGAGGAGTATATAGACAGGATGGGTCAAAGAAAGATGAAGTAAAAACACTCATAACAACTTGACTTAAGAATGGGGACAACTTCAAACATTGTTTCAATGAGTCGATTGAAGTGAGACAAGTACTAGGATAGGTTATGATTGCCTGCTTCTCTCACTTCGTTATGGTGCTTAAATTATTAGTTTGTTGATGTATTATACTCCCTTTATCTAGATGTTCATATTCTTCCTCTATTTGCTTATTAAACTAGCAATATGTGAACGGATACAAGATATACCCGTGGCAAAAAATTTTAAAATCTGATATACATAAAGCGTACAAGTTTGTATTATGAAACTCAAACATTAAACTCAGAAGGAATTAGTAATGATAAACTTTTTCATTATAAATAATTTACACTTATTCAAGAATTTCCAACACGACAAAAATGCGTCAGGAGCATTACAAAAACCAGTTCGCTTCAAACTTGGATAACATAAGTTAAAAATCCCGTATTCCATTCGTTAGTAAGAAACACTATTACGACTTACTAATTTACCACTAGATTATTCTCCTCTTCCATCTAGAAGGCAGAGGTTCGAGTGACACCTTCATGGTGTGTAAGAAAGTTAGAGTTAGATCAATTCACGAACTCAAAAGAATGCGCACAACATTCTACTGAAATAGCGCTACTGAATTTGCTACACGCCTACCACGTCCTCAAAGGAGCGCCAAATCCTCTATTCGAACATGTAGCGCACACCTAAAGTGAAAGGAAAAGTTTCGTCTGTTTTGAAGTCATTTCTCGGATGTTTGTGAGTCATTTCTTGAAGTTGGGTGTGCATTTCTTGCCTGGTCTTGGTGGGCCGTAGCCCCAATAAGGTCCTCCCTCAGGTATTGACATAAGGCCGAGGTCACTCTGTGCGTCGCAGCAATAAAAGAAACTCTCGGAGCGACTGTTGACTCGTCCGCACCCGGGGCACACTACTTTGCTGGGCACCCGGGGCACACTACTTTGCTGGTACACAGCTGTTGCAGCTCATGTTACTACTGCTACTATTACAACTGCTACTATTACAACTGCTAAATAGCTGCTGCAGCTGATCCGTTACTACAGCTACTATTACAGCTGCTGAAGCTCGTGTTACTACTGCTACTTTTACACCTGCCACAGCTGATCTGTCACTACTGTTACTATTACATCTGCTACAACTGATCTGTCACTACTCTTACTATTACAGCTGCTGCTGCAGCTGACATGCCTACTGCTAATATCACAGCTTCTACCGAGCTGCTGCAGATGACCTATCATTACTGCTACTTCTGCAGCTGCTACATAGCAGTAGGTCATTTGTCGTCCCTGATACCCCACAATTAATGCTAATTCGTCACCGCTGATGCTGCTCCTCATGTTTCATAACAGCTGTTTTTCTGATGTTCTAATATCACCCACCTGTTTTGTGATTGTTGTTGCCAAAACGTACTGGTTACACATTTTCTCTTTGTTTACTGCTCTTCAACAGAACTACTACTGCTACAACATAGTTCTACTGCTGTTCTGCCAAAATTTAGTTGTTGAACTGTTGAGGCTGTGCAACAGAGCTGTTCTACAACCATTATTGCTACAAGAAAGAGCTACAGTCGTTCCTGCTCCATTAACTATTATAGCTACAGCAGCAACAACGTAGTTCTAGTGTTGATACTAACATCGTTGTTCTACTGTGTATGCTACAACAGTAGCTGAGTTGTTACTACGCCTACATCGCTGTCATGTACACATCAGTTGCTAGTGTTTCTTCTATTACTGTTAGTCAAGTTTTATTTGTGACCGAGACGTCGTATAATTATTAACAAATAACCACCACCTAGTTTACTATTTTGTACTTTCAAGCCATAAACTTCAATCCAACATAGAATGCCAAGCTCAGTCGCTCATCCTTACTTGCAGGTCGATACCCAGTGTTCCCCAGAGGCGATAAGCAAAGTTTTTGAGCTATAATGAGACGAACAGCATCTCAACATCTGCCTGCTAATGGTCACATCGCCGTTCGTAGATATTTCCTTTTGACGTTTTAAACAGCACAGCCTGGTTAAGGCTGCATAATTTTTCTTTTGGATCACCTGATTAATACACAATATACTGTGTAGCGACCGCAAAGGTTCCAAAAAGAGCAAGGAGAATTATAAATTGAAGAAAAAACAATGAATTACTTAGAATATTAATAATTCCACAGTAGTGAACGGCGTACGATGAACGGTCTACAATGAAGAAAACGGAAGGGAAATGCCTCACAAAAACTGGTGACTCAGCCCAAAAGAATAACCCGCACTGTTGTTTCCACGCTAGATGTCTAGGGATACCTACAGAAAAAGGTTTGCTCCTACTGTAAGCTGGCGAGAGAGGCACTATCAGCAGCCTCGTCAAGTATTCAAGAATCCTGATCGCACCAGAGAAGTGGTAGGGCACTGAGATACGTTGGAGAAGTATCCTCGTTCCTGTAACTCCCTTGAAGAATGGATTATCATAATGTATATTATACGTATTGTACCAAGTAGAGTTAGGCATATTTTTGTGACTCGGTTATTGAATCTTGCTCATTGTTTCTATTCGTTAAGAATTCCTCAGGAGCAAAATATTTAAAATTATTACTACTAAATATGATAATCCGTTTTATTTTACAATTATAGTTATTCAATTATATGGAGCGTGACTACACTCAGGTCAGCTAATTTAAAAACAGGTGAATTGCAAATAACAAGGCAGTTTAGCACCATATACTCAGAGACAAGAGTTCTTATCGAGCTTTGGAGATTGTCAATTGTATGATGCATTCTCTTCCTCCTTTCCCTTATGGTGTCACTAAACTTGAAGGTGTTTGAATATACATTCTCTGTTGCGAAGAGATTGATGTTCTGGCGCTGAATATGTGCCAAAACCGCTGTGAATGTTCAGCACGATCCTGCAATCTTTTGTGAATGTCCAGCACGATGCTGCAATCTTCTGTGAATTTCCAGCACGATGCTGCAATCTTCTGTGAATTTCCAGCACGATGCTGCAATCTTCTGTGAATGTCCAGCACGATGCTGCAATCTTCTGTGAATGTCCAGCACGATGCTGCAATCTTCTGTGAATGTCCAGCACGATCCTGCAATCTTCTGTGAATGCCCAGCACGATGCTGCAGCGCTGTACGCTTCATACAGGCAAAAAATTCGAGTTGTGCGAATAACGCAGACTTTGAAGTAGGAAAATATTTCTAATGCAAAGGCAAAATGTTGTGAAAGTGCAACAGCTGTGCAGCAGCAGTGCAGGGTGCGCTGAGAATGTACTCGCATTACAACAACATATGACCATACTACAAAGAATCGCTAACGTTACCAACAGCTGTGAAACTTTACTAACAGTGAAATTGTTACATAATATCGTCATGTGCGAGTGCTAGTAAATAATCTATTCCTATGCCGATTACAAATACACTTTGAATTTTCACACGTTCACCAATAATGAAGATGGCAGAACTTCACCGGTTCAAAAAAGTGAGAGTTCTCTATAAGTTCAAAAGCATGTTGCTTTGTTGTCAGTACTCGACCGCAAAGGTGCACCGACAAATTAACCATTTCAAGACTGACCGAAAATCAGAATGCGCACATATTCGACACAAAGATTGGAGCTGAATCTAATACTCGTCAGATTCGAAAGGCACTCACCCAATTTAATACGTGCGAGAAGGTCAACTGGCTGTTATGTAGTGCATCGCACCATAAAAAGTCGACATTGGGAATATCTAAAATATTAGAATTTGATTGGACCCCTTCATACAAGTCGCGAAATATCGCAACGAACCAGTTTTGCGCTCACCGAAACGTTTTGCATCACACGGAACACTGGTTCTACAGTTAACAAGCCTTTAAATCTAGCTAACACGATGAGATTAAATGTGAACGAATACTTTCATCGATGTACATTTACAACTGAAGCACGAAGAAGTAACTTCTACGCGAGAAAACTTGGTCGTGTAACAGAAAGCTTTTATTGATAATAGCGGGAGTGGGAAGACAGGGTTGTGCATCCCCCTCCCCCCAGAGCAGCAACAGACCGGGGCAGCAAGCAAGCACCCGAGTTTGACCTTGCCATCCTTCTGCGGTGAAATGAGCCCTCCTCTCCTACTCGTTGCTTCTTCTTCTTCTCCTCTCTCTCTCTCTCTCTCTCTTTCTCTCCCTCCCTCCTTTACTGGTTCATGCCTCTTCACCCCTGGAACCCCTTCTCCCCATTAATACCTCGTACTTCTTTACACCTGCACCTCTTTCACCTTATTAACCTCACATGCCTGCCTCTTCACTCCTGCAGCCCCATCTCTTAATTCACGTCTCAGTCACACCTGCAGCCCTATCCTCCCTTCCTAGGTGTTCTCAACTTACGTTTTCAGTATCCTTTTCTTCTAATTTACCCAATATAAGAGTAAAATTTTGGAACTTAATTTTTTTACGAGAAAAAACCGTCAATGAAACCTCGTGTGAGTTAAATTACGAGCCCCTAAACACAATATCGAGTGTCACAATCCTACTGCATAGCTCGGCGTCTGAGAACAGAGGAAGAAATAATTCGTCGAGATGAAGAGTTGGAGAAGCCTTACTCAGTCTCGTCAATTTTCCTGCTTCGCCTCTCAGTTATTGATGCACTTCAATACTCGCTTCCTTGACCAAGATGAAATTTTCTTCTTCTAGTAGACAAACTAGTACAAGACCTCTTTTCTAACATCCTCAGTTCTTTTCTTTCCATCTTTTTCCTATTGAGTTTAGGACTTAGTAATTACATCCCAGGAAAATTCTACATGCGATAATTCATATGCGTACATGCTTACATAGTTATTGCACGTTCTAGTTGTAATTTGAAAAAAATTGCAATAATCATACAAACTTTTTTCAAATATATTTGTTAATTGCATTCCTGTAGAGTGAATTCACAATCAACTTTAAAATCACGAAACAGTCGTGCAAAAAACTGCCTTAGGAGCCCGTTTAACCATCCAACGAGCTGGTATCAGATTACACTCAGCCCTAAAGGAAATGCCTAACTCGAGAAATGTAGCTATACAACTTTCTCACATCACACAACTCATTTCATGAAGTTCCAGATTCACCTTTGCATAATCAGAAAACATAATCCAATTCTGTGAAACTTACGGGAGAATTACAAAGAAACTCGTACGCCAATAATAACCTTCATTCAAAAGAATTGAATGCACTGAAAAGAACAAAGAGGAAAGCCAGAGATGGGACGGTATTTTAAAGCAAATATTAACTCTTTCCTTCACGCATTTATTCTTTGTGAATGTTTTATTAATTCGCACTTCAGAAACGAGAAAGATCAACTTCATATCTATTTTATATTCCACGAAAAACTGTTCAGTATTCATGTAGTAATAATTAAAGTTAATGATTTATTTTCCTGGAAAATGATTCTCGTTAGAAATAATTCAATATCTATTTTTAGCTTTCATTTAAATCGACCTTTCACAAAAAGATTCTTAATTTTACCCGCTGCATGACGAATAAGACAGGAAAGTGAAAAAGAACATTAGCAAATATGATAAGAATCAAGCGGAAATTTTAAGATATTAAACATAAACCAAAGATCAATCAAATTTTATATTATTAAATGTCTGTTGCGTGTGAATTACTTATACTAGAAGAAATTCAGGAAAACTACGCCTAAGTGCAAACAAAAGAACAAAATCCATTGCGTAACAAAAAAGAATAATTTTTTAGGGTGGAAAAATATAAATACCGTTACGTTATCAGGCTTCTGGTGTTCACTTTTCAAGCTCATGAAGTTGTAAGCGCATCACTTTCCAATTATTAAAGTTGAATAGAACAAATGCGGGTGACATACTTCATTAGTATTATATGGACAGCAACCAATCGGACGAGCAAAATAATCTAAACTAATTAAAATAAGAAACAAGTCACAACTATAACGAACGCTAATAACGGAAACGATAAAAGCCAAGATCAATAAGAGCAAAAATAATTAGACCTAAAACCAATACGAGCTTGAATCAATAAAACCTAAAATCAATAAGAACCAAGATCAGTAAGAGTTAAAATCAATAATGAATCATATCTAAAAAATCGAAGATTAGTAAATAAAGACTAAGATTAAGCGGATTCGACAGACTCACCCACGCATTGGGTCGGCCAACTTATTCCAACCACTGACATACAGTACCTGCCCAAAAGAAGAACATCAGTTACATCGCAAACAAAGACAACACAGGCTGTCACGGGTCAACCATAAAATTACTATTGAACATGTGGAAATTAATGTGATAGTCAAACGAATGGAATAAGCAAAAAAATACAAAATCAAAAAACAATCAGGGCAGAAACTAATGGTATTCAAGCCTAAATCGTATTGATACTTCGTCAATAACTTGTATTAAAAAAATCTCGTTGCAAACAGATGATGTATCCGAAACTATTTTTTTAATACCGATTCAAAAATACTTTCTGTCGTAAATGAACAGAAAATAGGACAAACTAAAAACTTTACTATACGAAGACCGTACAACCAATGAAATCAAAATGGTTCATTTCACATAAACACACTACAAGAACTATTTTAACTACTATTGTATGATAAATGAAACTGATTACACATATTTCAACCTTCTATTATTTCAAGAAGAAGAATAACTTTCAGTGAGCATCTATGAAGTGAGATGAAGTGAAACAAGCTGATACAGACGACACACATGGGCGAGGTAGGTAGCACAGCCTCTCCAATAACAAAACAGAAAAATTATAAAAACTAACATCGACCCAAATACAGAACACAATTGTCTTCAGCAACATTCGGCACAATTATGCAGAAACAACTATGATCATCACTGCACCAGCAGTAAGCACATCACCCTTATTGAAAAAAAGTTCACGAGTCTTGCATACCATCACATTATGCTACAGAAATATTCAATAGTGTATTTCCCTTCATGGAGATGTGACTATATTTTTATAAAATGAGATATTTACCTCACACCAAATACACCAAATAGTTTTCTGATTGATCATACACCACAAAAAATTCTCAGCCGTAACGGATAATTCAAAATTTCCCAAAAATGACACGACTCGATTGAGAACTGTTGAACACTGAATATTACCACGTGTCCAACAAATTGCTCGGAAGACAGATATCTAAATAGTAAGAATAACCAAATATACATTGGAAGACGACACGAACTCAAAATTCCGTTCATTAAGTCCTGGCAGGACAAATACAGCTATTAACATAGCAACTGTTATATTACGAATCTCGTATCAATCCATTCGAAGACGTCAGTTGCTGAATTAAAAATTTTCATTTCTATGCTGAGAAAGGTCTCTTGCCGACAAAGCACATTTTCACACGCAGGTCTCGTGCACTAAGAAGCAAATCACACAGCCTGCTGTGGCTTGGAGCAGGCGAGGCGCTTATTAAAATCTCATGTGCAAGCTCAGAACTCATCAATACGAAGCAATACGTCGGACATGATTGGCTTGCACCAAAGAAAGAAGCTCAGCTCCATAGCTCTTCGCCAGTAAATTGGAGGGTTCACCAGAATTAAAAATCATGGAAGTGATTTTGACTAAGGTTATATATAAGATGGTAATATAATGAGTGAATAAGGAGCTTAGAGCTTGAAATTAAATCACTAATTCTGTGAGGAAGATCGAATAAATAACAAGCTCAGAGCAATAACACGTAAACATTTATCATGTCTACCCCTACATCCTAATGTAACTGAGAAGTGATACATAGGCCATAGAAAATGATTCAAGAACTGCAAAACCCTGTCCTGGATAACTTCGCGCTTTCTGCGTCATTGAGAAGATGTTGCACCCAACACCTCGTGCTCAGACAGGCTACTACGGTGAGCTGGTGTGCATGCGCAGCACGACAGCGGCTTCGCTTCAGGGGAAGCATAAAAGAGTGTAAACATTCATCAAGGGGCGTTCAACATGCGTGTGCGTGCTTGTCAAGTCAGATGGAAGCGATGAAAAGAGGAAGAAGCGAGGATGTGTCGGCAGAGTTGCGTCGTTGCAACATTTAGGTGCAATAGAGTTGAGGCGGCATGAAAGTGCTGCCCCACACACCGTCGTAAAACACGCGTCTTAATGCTCTCAAGTGAGCGATAAAATGCTCTCCCTGAGCCCCATCATGATGCTGCCAAATGCAAAGGAAAGCCGGCCACCCTGTGCCTTGCTGCATGTGACGTGCATACGACGGCCGTAGCAAACATCGCCTTCAACAATTTCACTGAACAGCGTTTGCGACCATCCTGAGCGCATTAAAACAACCCTAACACGCACTCAATGTTGCTCTCAAATTACAACCCACGTCTCAAACGTAAACAGGATTAACATGCAGCAAGTTTCAAGACGTGGTACACGATTAGAAAGAGATGAGCAAGGTTTTTTCTTCTCCACTTTCTTTCCTCCATCTTTGCACATGCAGCATAAAAATGTATACGAATGAAGATGTAGAAGACTGAAGTTTCAACATCTGTGACAAACAGTGATTAACTATTGTTTTTAGATAAGATAATTCTACATAGGATTTATAACGGCACAGAAAATCAAGCAAAATACAGATGCAATTTTAAAACAAAACACCTTTTCATAATTGTATTTCAATAAAGTCTCGATACCCCCTTGAAACAATACTGTTGCTTATACTTTAATCGTAACATTATTGCCCGTTTTTTTTCTTAACTGCTGCCCTCTTTCTCAAAAAGATGGACGCGAGAGAAGCACCTGCCCTGTGACACGGCAGAGGTTAACCACCTATAATAGATCGGCTGAGCCCAGCAACAAAGTTTAGCAGATCCTCTGACTCAGAAAGAAGCAAAATGCTACAGCGGTTAAGGCAATCTTCTGACTCACCTTCAGCCGCTCTCCTCTCATCCATATGGAGGAATAACACACAGGAACGATGTCGAGTTATAGAACTTGTACAGAGTTCATTAAGGGTGCCAGACAAATACCCTTCTTTATTTTACATAAACAAAATTCAGCACACATATCTACCATTAATCCGCACAAGAACCGCTTTCGACAGATGTTCAAGAAAAAATACTGTTTACCGCGCTTATAAGAAATTAAATTTCATGGAATGTTCTTTAGCTAAATTCAATTACGTATGGTTATGATTAAAGAGAGTAAAGTACAATTATTTAAAATATTCCGGGTATCTCAAGCATTTACGTTGTAACTCCTGAGCGCCAAAACATGCACTCATTCAGTGCCAATTAACATTTATTTTAGTTCTTTACAACATAGATCAGCTCAAAGTTCAAGACACCTTTAGAATTGAATAATATAGAAAAACCATACGAAGAAATACATCCACATGTCATTCACTGGAGATGTCCACAGAAACATGTATACTGAACAAAATGTTCATCAGAAAAACCACAAAATAAACTTCGCAGTTAGCTAGCGTCTAACTGTATTGATACTTCAACTGGAGATAAGAGTTAGACTCTAACTCTTATCTCCAGTTGTTCGTGCGACACACGTCTTCAAACGTCGAATTTTCACTCAAACTTATTCGTATGTAGGATACGAGCAAAAAATGTATATTTGAAAACGTGTTGTAAAATTTTGTGTTCAAAAGTTGGGAAAATAAAGAAGAAACGGAAGAGGTTGGTAAAATAAGACATCGGAAGAAAACACGGCGGTAAAAGGAATCCTGGGAAAAGTAAAAGAAAAAATACTAAAAGTAAACATATAATGTTGAAGTCTGTAGCAAGCAAGGAAAAAATAATACGATAGTTATCCATTTATATAACAGAGTATCTCCCTCCCTACATGTGTACGTCCCATTACTTCCTATCTAGTACTGCAGAAAAATTACTGAACTAAAAACAGAACGGGTACACATGTATTAAAAGCATTGTTTGTGGATACTAAAGGCGCCGGATCACTATAAAACACACCACTTTTTCCGGTATTAACTTTCTTCTCTTACACGGCCATGTTATCGATAGATAAGATACAGAATGAACGTTCTGTATATATTCATGAAAAATGTTCAGGTTCAGACAGTACCACGAGTAATACTGAAAAATTTATTTATTTCATAGATCCTTAATTTGATCATTTTAAACCGTGGAATCGGTAGATAAGAATCAGTTGATAAGATACATCTTAAATTATTCAAATCCAAAACGTGGAATTTCCACGGGAATCGTTTAGTCTTTATAATAAATTCAAATTAGTCATCTAAATAATGAAATTTTCACAGGAACTGTCTAGTCATAATATTCGAGCTTATTTATCCCGTTACCAGCACAATGAAGGCGATTATCACAGTGAAACTCAGAATGAACATGATTTTTAAATGTAAAACAAGTGTTTCGGTTGGCACGAGAACATAAGTTTAGATTTGGTTTGACATAGGCCACTCACTACGTGTGGCAATAAAAATCAGCGTAATCGTCTCTAAAACGTGAAAAACTAAAGACAAACGCGCGAGACATTGGTTGAATGGAATGCCAGCGTCCGTCACGAGAAGAAGACAGAGAAAGAGAAAATAGCAAGATGAGGCCAGACAAATCCACAAGAAAACTTAAGCAACCAATGCTCAATGTGCTACGAATAGCTAGATTGCACTGAAGATACTTAATTCCCAAAGACCCACTGTAGAGAACATGTGCTATCAGAGAGCCCACTCATCCATCAAAGAGTTCCATTTAAGGTCCCAAAAAACCCTGAAAGACAATCCCCATCAAAAAAGCGACAAAGATAACTTATAGAGCAATTGTTCATGACGAAGTTTTTCAAAATTAACCGTCTTTTGATACGCAACAAATTATCACGATCGCTATTAAAAGTTGTCAAACAATTAGGATGGATCATTTAGTAGCAGGATACTTAGTCTCAAACAACTATAAAGAATAAACCTTAGTATCACCATTACTGCAACGTTTCTTTCTTTCTTTCTTTCTTTTCACCATTTGGTCATTCGTTCTTCACCCCTTTCTCGACTTCTCAGATCATGAATTTAGCCTTGAATCTTTTTTTATACATTTTATACGACACTCGTATCGTAAAACAAAAATAAGCCGGCTATATAAACACAACGTTTGAAAATCTTCTCTTTGAAAAAGGCACAATTTAGTAAGACGAAAGGTTTGCAAACAAATATAAATTTTAAAACTTAAGAAAACCCAAGTAATCAATTTAAATTCTAATACAGAGACAATCAATAGTATTCTCATGCATTCAAACGAAAATTTAATGCATGATAATTCAAGAGTTCAACATTTAATATGTGAAACATAACTCAATCACTTAATTTTAATAACTACGAAAATCAGTAGCTACTTCAAAATAAATAATATTCAACATACTATGTACATCAGTTTGAGGACAATAATAAGCGATATGGCCATGATAGTGCTTAGTCTAGCGACACCAGCTTATGTCAAGAGAGCACTAATTCAGAGAACAAATTTTGCCCTTTGAAGTACGTAAAGTGAACTCCACTATGGCTCTATTATAATGCTCGTCTTTTTATCAAACTTGAGAACCATACAGGCTCGCAGAGAACATGCACAATAACAGTATCTGCTGTTCATGAAAATTTTCAAGGTTTAAATTGAGAATCGTGTACCTCCCAGTCTAAGTCGACCCTTTAAGGACCCCAGTCACACCAGCTGCATGAAAATCGTGTACCTCCTAGCCTAACTCGACCCTTTGAGGACCCCAGTCACACCAGCTGCGTGAGGAGCAGCAACACTCATGCCACAGAACGTCCCATAAAAGCAGGCAAGGCAGAGACGCACGACACTAAAGCAACAAAGGTTAACCTGCAGATGCCGCAGCACCGCAGTACAAACAGGCTTGTCAGCAGCAACAAAGTTCACAAAAGAACTGGTAGTGGCAACTCATGCCAGCAATGTGCTGGCTATACAGCACTATTGCCGGCGATGCATTGTTAGGTGCTACAAATTGAGCCCAACACCGATGTGGTAGCAGACACGACCACCACAATTGTAACACCACAATACGGATCAGCATAATTTTTAATTACTGGATAACGAACGCGACGCATACATTGAGTAATTATATCATCTTCTCTACTGATGTATTAAAGACTAGCCTCCGCATAACAAAGGGAAAGTGATACAGGTCGCAGTTGGTGAATAAGCAATAAACAAAACCCCAGAATAACAATAAAGGTGCTATTACGTCTGGACTAGGAAACGATGTTATCTTTTGAGTAACAATTAGTTAATCAAACCTCGCATATGCTGCTGTAAAATTAAAAACTGCATCGGGCTAAAAAACATACACGTACAGGTATTGTTAACAGTATTGACCTGGAGAGCAAGATAACGTAACGTAAATATTCAAGCAAAACAATACAATTCGCAAGATTCTACAATTATCCACACGAGATCACAAATAAATACGCGTCACGAAAACCCTATATGCAGGCAACTGAAGTGCAGAGAAGAGTAGGTACCACAGCATGCAGCAGAACCTGAAAAAGCGCAGGCAGCAAGCAGGGTAGAACGTAAGACAGCCAAGAGAAGTCGGGAAAAGCGCAAGCATTCAGCCAGCCAGCCAGCTAGCCCAGGTCAACAGGAACAAGTAGCCTTTATGAGCACAACATGGCGAGTGGCTCTGCGTCGAGGGTCACAAGAAAGTGCACACCAAACCAGTCACGTGTTGTATTGCGCAACCGAAGATGACCCGCGATGGCTACCGGTTGTCAATTAAACCTAGTCCCTCCCATGTGAGGGGTGGTATTGGGGAGCCTGCTTGTCTGTTGTCCGAGAATTAAGTGCAGAACCATGCCTAAATTACAACTAGTTCTCATTCTGCAAGGGGTAGCCAAGAGTGCCTCTAAATATGGTGTTAAGCCCTAAAGTTATGTACTCGTATGATGACGACAAACACAACCAGCATACCTCCAGCCCTATTCCATCAGAATAATCCCTTAAGATTAACAAACAATGGTTGAACAAAGAACACACGTGTTGTACGAACAGTAGTTAAAAACTTTACGACTTCAATGATGCAGTTTATTCAACTGATACTCAAATTTTATAGTACTTTAATTGTTAGCCACGATAATACTCGTTAATATCAAAACAACAGAATTACATAGCATGAAAATGAATAAAAACTTGCAAAATATGGAAACGAATAAAAACTTGCAAAATATGTTATGAATCAACAGACGGACGCTTGAAATTCAGACCAGCAGTCAACGCAAATATTGGAAGTAGTAGAGTATTCGTCCTCGCAGCGGCGAGTTGAGCTCAGTACGTAAGTACTCTCAGACACAAAGTTAGGATTGCATGAAAGGAAGTCAAGAACAAGAATGACAGACACGCCAGAAGGGCACGGCACTGGCACCAATAGTTAAGAAAAGTGTTTTACTGAACAGAGAGCACTGCGACCAAACACCTTGTTAGCCTCCATCATGGGTTGACTGGAAAAATGTATATTCGTAATAAGTAAATGCATTTCAATATATTCAACACTAAACAACTGTTCTTGTGCAATTAGAAAAAATAGAATAAGGCAATAGAAACAAGCCATTTGGCACATTCTTGAGTAGCTACCCAAGTCCTATGCCGCCAAATGTAACGGCATCAATCACGCAATTGAGGCGATCTATGCAGTAAAACTCACTAACGAGTCAAGTAGAGGCACGAGAGTGTGAAACTATTTTCTCGCACTTACTACAAATTCCCTACGTCAGGCCAAAAAGATGGAACAATAATTTTCAGTGGGCAAAGAGATTAAATGATAAAGAAAGCATTAGAAGTTACGACACACGAGCAAGGCAATTACATCGCAACACCTGCAAAACTAAAACAGGAATGATTTTTTTCACGTATCTCCTACAGAGAAACCATAAACATAAAAACAAATTTTATATTATTGAAGGAATTTACACAGGGCATGCGTTTGAAAAATGTTTTTTCAGTGGCAAGGGTAGCCTCAAAGAGATCAAAAATAAATCAATGATGTAAGCATGCGAAGCACCGAAGATATTCGTGCAAGTAATTTGCATGCGCCGGCTTCTTAAACAAGAGAAAAAATAAAAAATAAAAATACGGCAAAAATGCCTACCTACGAAACGAAACTCAAATATTGCCGACTCCGCAACTAGAGTTAGCTAGGGTTACTAGTATGGGAGGATCATTTTCCAAGTAGATCCACAGACGAGGATAGCCACTAAGCATACTTTTACCTCCCCGAGTAACGCAGATGAGTTCTACGCATCCCTCAAGAATCACTAAACCCACAATATTTGAAGAATAATAATTCCGTCAGCGGATTCGCATTCAAGCAATGAACTGGGTATATATAAAAATGGTAATAATTCTATACGATAGTCAAAATAATTCAGTAGATCCATTCTAAACCCTAGATCCTACGGTTTAGAATGTATGTGTTACTCCTAAGATCTTATAATTCACATCGATAGGGATCTTAATGTACATATTCAGTTACGTTCACTAAACATTTTTGTCGTCAAAAACATGATCCCGTTCCAACACCTGAAAAATACAAAATTATATGTGTCGGTCATCCAGAGTAAAATTCAGAGCTGGTAGTACAGTTTAATTCATTTTTTTATAGATGATGGCAGCAATGCACAAAAAGAATGAAGTCCCTTTGTTAATTCGCCTATTCACTACGCTCCCGAATCAGAAAAGTGCATGAAAATTCAATTAATGAGAACATTAGTTAGGACTCGACATACCGTGTGGGCCCTTCGATGTTTTGCAGTTTGCTCTGAGGTGAGATTTAATAATTAAAAAATACTTAGAATGAAGTTATAGTACATCAAAAGCTGCACAACCAATTCATTTTTCAAACACGTTTATGAAGCAATATTGAGATGGGACTCTTCACTTCTTTTACACCGGGTCTGACACCTTTTTATGGATTTCAAATACCAGTTTTTGACATAATGAAATATTATTAAAACAAATTGTTAACAACCAGGGGTATTTTTACAACACCAACAAGAACTTACTTCGACTGTGACCACCAGTATTCGATTCAAGGCGTCAAATGTTACAGCATAACTACATGATATTAAAAGAAATTATTGCAAGACGAGCGTTATTCTCAGGACACCACCAAGAACTTGTTTCGGCTGTGACCGCTGCCGACCTCACAAAGAGTGACGCCGTAGCAGGGACGGGAGAGTGGCGCCCTCGTCTTCTGAGCACATAAATAAAATGCCACTCCAATAGAAGGGCTCCAAGCGAGCGCAGCCACAGCATTACATTTCGAATGTGTTTATTTGAATGGAGCGACAAGTGTACACGGCGCATGTGAAAGTCCTTTGCAAGATCGACGGACAAAAGAATTGGCGGTGTAGGACTTTAATATAAAACACGTGCTAACGGAGCTTTCAAATCGCCTCCTGAATAAATAGGCAATAATCGTGGATTGTTGACTTGAAATATTGAATCAGACGTCTATATATGCGAACTTTATACCTGCCATTTACAAATGAAATTCAAAACACTGTTCTAATGAAAATCGTTATCACTTTTTAGATATTTTTGTAATTTAGAGTCGAATAAAACGTATCTAAACACATTCAAATGTGTCTTATTATTACATGTACCACGTGTACCCGAGAAAATATACGACTAAAAGCACATTCCAAATAAATTTTACAGCAGGTCAATTGTTTCAATATTCCAGTGAAAAATAATTCCTCTTACGTGCCAAACAATCACATGAAAAAACATGAATTCATCATGGGAACTTCTTCAATGAAATATATCAAGTAGCTCATGAAAAGTAAATCCAAACAGAACTGATTAAGCCATAAAATGCAGTTATAAGCAATGATCAAGAGAAAGAGGTAATTAGAAAGACTAAAAACTCGATAAAATAATGAAATTTAGATGTAAAATTAACACGTAAAAGAAATTTACTCAAATTACTTCTAGGATTTACCCACGGCTTCCGGTTGATTAAGGCCCTGTGCAAGTAGTACTACACTAAATTAATAATTCATCACTGACAACTAGGTAAAGATTTCGAGTAAACAGTACTACAAGGGAGCAATATTTGTCTCTGGTGGCGTAGCAGGCAATAAGAAGCAGCGTACACAACTTTATGAGAGGAGGTAAGGCTAGACGCAGAGATAGAATATAAGGCATTTGTACATAAGGTAAGTTACACAGAACATCCATCTCTCCACAATAGACAAAGCATGAGGGAAGAGAAAAAGAAAGACTAGCACTTGAACCTATAGCAAACTTCTGATACAGATGCGCGTAGCTACGGATGCGACTGCAAAGCAATAATTCCCTCTGAAGACACGTTAACAATGACCTTAATTCTTAAACACCTATCCAAAAGGAGCACCTATTCGAAGTCCTGCTAATTCCCACAACATAGGCTATAAAACAACCCCCCATCCACGCGAACCTCGGAAGGAAAAGAAACTTTATTACAATCCGCTCTGCTCGTCTGTGGTTTTGCAGTATGTATACAAATTACAAATGAAATTACTTCTACATCAGATAGTGAATAGATAATGCAAGGTGAATGTTAACAGCCCACATAAATGGAGAGTGAAACGAGTGAGTAAAAGTTTACCCTCATAATTTCTCAGTAAATTAACACAATTTAGAGTGAACTTTAAAAAATATCACAATCTAACAACATGTAATTACATCCCACAAGGCAGGTGGAGACCAAGAACCCATACCATGAGCTGCGTGGCAAAGTACGCTATGTGTCCTGGCATCACATACGAGTTTCAGCATTAGATGTTTAACTTGTTCGTAGTAAGTGACGGTGGAAACTTTAAAAGCATTCTACAACAGAAAATAGACATTATTTTACCCTCGTCGGTTGAATTACCTGAATAGCAGCTATTGAGTTTAAAGCCAAAAAACGGGATTTGGTTTGGATGCAGAGGTCGAGCACCACCGTCGGATCACGTGTACCACCACGCTCCGACGACGCGTTCGGTTTTGGCGACGCCTCATCTATCTCTGTCGAAGCGCTCCCAATCCACTGTGAATGTCGTTCTCCGTCTGCTTGTTCGTCCGTCCAAGCATCTGTCTGTCCAGCCGCTAGGCAGGGACACGAAGCGACCTGTCAAGGCAGCTCTCGAGAGGTGATCAGACTGCGACTCTTATCCGATTACACAGTCACCGGAAGAAGATCAATTACGGGCAAGATGATCAGCCAGCAAATATTGAGTGAAACATCACTAGGCTTCGAGAAGAAACGGCGCTACATTTTTTCATCCAAGTTGATGTAGGCAGTAAAACATTGAAGCATCTATTAGAAGCTTCAAAGTTCATTAAACGTTCTATGAATTCGATAGAACGCAAAAGGTGGTTTTTCAAATGTGTTCAAATACTCTAGAACAAACTAAGTAAATGCCTGTATGCCATTCTATAAGGCCAAGCACAAGAGCAAAATACACCAATACGACACAAGATTAATAAAATGCATAGGGTTGTAAGGATTACAGTATAATTGCATCCGTCATTGAGGTTTTTAACAAGCGAGTATTTTCAGGAGAAAAATTAAGAATGGAATACAGATGATAGATTTCATGCCGAGATTTACCTAGGCATAAGCAAAATTGAGATGATTTTCAAACTCGTAACTTCATTCAATGCCACCCACGGGCTCAAATCATACAACTGCGCGAAACAAGGCAGCGGCAGTATTTTGAAACATGTAACAATATGGTAACATACATGAAAACACCCGGCGAAAGCTTCTTAGTTCAAAAAATCCAAAGATAGAGGAAAGGATTAAAACAAGAGATGCGTTACCTCTGAAACAGAATTTGACTTTCAGGAATACGTAGTACGAGTATCTACGAGGAATCTCGCAACAGTTGAAGTTTCAAGAGAAATGTGTGTCTACAAGCAAACAACGAAAATACTGAAAATTATGCATCCGAAAAACAAAATTCAACGTGAATTCTGATGAATAAACTCGAACAAAAAATGGAATATTAAGAATACCAGCGTCACTTTGGCTAACAATTTAAAATACTACTACTAAAGACGTTGACGAATTATGTTCAAAACGAATTGATAGCAAAGTTTCTAAAACATTAATTTATACCTGAAATTTCTGTTCTGCATATTCCATAATATTTAATTTTAGAATACATCCATTTGCAAGCACATCAATTTATGCCCCAGATGACCCAGTGGCATGAGGTTACAACCCAGAACTAGAGGCCAAAACTTCTGGACGCCATTACGCTGAAGTTTCGAATTGTGAGAACAATTTAGATTTCTTCTCACAAATGATGTTTCTCGAAAACTTCTTAGATGCATGAGCGCTGAGTTGTATGGGGGTGTAGGTCTAATACTCGTAGGATAATTTAACAGCATGACCTCGGAAACGAAACAACTGAGAAGGCACTTTTACCGTCGAACTTCTTTAAAAAAAGGCATTGAAATCATTTAAGGGGATAATATAAGTACACTATTACGTCATGAACATTTGTGGTACATACACTTAGATGTGAACATAGCAAAGTTGTCATATTTCAATCAAGAAATTATGCAGTTCAGTGAGACGGCAAGGCAAAATTGTTACTTGCTGCTTAGTAAAACAAAAATCGTCTTCAATGCTTACATTCTTTGGAGTGAATATTCATGAAATAATACGGACAGATTTTGGCAAATTTAGAAGCCATTCGAGCATCACTACAAAGTAGGATCATCTCACTCAGAAGCTTCCTATCGCGTACTGGTAGAGAAGCCATAGTCCGCTGGCCGATTCTAGGCGGGAGCGTGATTTGATACGTACAGTATTTGTTCTTTTCCATCGAAATAAAAAGGCGAAAGTCTGTTTTCTAAAAATATAAGAAAATTCCAATGATGGCTGAAAGTGTATGAGTGATACACTGGGTAAATTTAACTAACAAGCTAACGATAAAAAGCAGGAAATATTGAAACAAAAGGACGCTATCGTGGTAACTACACTTTATGTTGCAATCAAATGAATTGAGGTGGCAAACAGAGAACGTTCCTTTTTTGTTGAAGCACTTCGGCTTGTGAGCGTTAATTTCTACATATACATACAAAGCATCTATTGAAATTTAACAGAAACAAAGATGGAAATAAATATCGGAAATAAATTATGTAACCGGTAGTGAAATCCCTACTAATTGCATACCTCTCAAAGTCCAGTAAGAAAACCACTAAAATGTGTTTGGATGTTCAAGAACAGAATTACAGTTAATCATAAACAATGTTGTTCAAGCACGATACGTCACTGCAAGACACGTTCTTCTAACAAGGTTTTTGAACTAGATTAATGTATCAAGAAAGACGACCGGAGAACTTGCTACTTCTCCATCGACAAATTTAGTGTCTAACGCATTGTGAGTAAACTTGATTCTGACGAGTATAAAGACCAAGCATCCTTATTTTAATCTGTATCTGGAACTTAAGAAAAGCTGAATAAACAAATAAACGTCATCCGTGCGTAGAATTTTCAAGCATTGAAATTTGAAAAACAATTGATGTAGAGCCATGTCAAGTAAACGTCGACTAAAAGAACTGATATTCATTGCAGGTAAGTAATTCAGCATCTGCGTCCGGATACACATTGAATACAAAAAAATGGTAGCAAATGCACAAAAAATCTGGAACAGTTGACTGCTAGATTTATCAACTATTTTCGATGCCATTGGAAAATTTACGGTACTGGAATTGCTAAAAAGTGAATTACGTACGTAAGTATAGCCTGGTGGTCACAAGAGCGCGCATGAATGACAATGCCCATGTCTGGGGGCTCGACCCTGCTGAACGAAGTATCATACAAGCTTCAATACGAGGGCCGTGGTCGTTTGATATATTTGACTAATGGCCATGTGTGTAATCAACAGTTAGACCTTAGCAACGACAGAACTATGCAGCCTCTCGGTCCTTTCGTGAAATACTCCTTTCGTATTACAACTCCACTTCATTTGGGGGGAAATCATAGAAAACTCAGTAATACAATTTTTAAAGGTAACTTTCCATGACCAGACCTCTCGTGTGAAAACTGTAAGCACTTGGCGGCTTGAGGCTTGCAGAGGCAGCCTGTCAAGGCCCACAATGCCAGCCTGAGGCTTGCAGAGGCAGTCTGTCAAGGCCCATAATGCCAGCCTGAGGCTTGCAGAGGCAGCCTGTCAAGGCCCACAATGCCAGCCTGAGGCTTGCAGAGGCAGCCTGTCAAGGCCCACAATGCCAGCCTGAGGCTTGCAGAGGCAGTCTGTCAAGGCCCACAATGCCAGCCTGAGGCTTGCAGAGGCAGCCTGTCAAGGCCCACAATGCCAGCCTGAGGCTTGCAGAGGCAGCCTGAGCCGCAGCACCTGCAGTCGGCCAGGTGTGTGCTGAGAGACACAGCCCAGTCAGACCCAACAATTGGAGCGAGCCACTGCCAACAATGTAGCCCACCACCTGCGCAACGCACGAGTACTCGCCATGCTGTGCCAACCCCTCACTTGCCAACATATTTGTATTTCTTTTCGAAGCCACCATTGAAGGAAATAGTGTTCGTTTTTTTTCGAGAACTTAAAATAGCCAGTAAGTATAGAACTTCATTTATTCAGGATAACACTCTAGGCATCGAATATCCAGTAGCTCAACTGAGGATAGTTAAGCTAAGAAGTTCATGAATTTACTAGGAAATAACTGAACATGCTTTACAGTATCTGGCCTGAACTCGTGTGTGGAAAATGTGCTTTGCGTGAAGTTCATTACACCCTAAAACTGTTCTTGGGCGGAAATAGTTAGTAATAATGCAATACTGCGCGAGTTACACGGTCGGACAGGTTTCCTTTAATCGTCCATGTTGCGCTACAACACAGGTCATCTCGCACCCATACCTCGAGGGGGAGAGAAGGAAAGGTACGATACCACGACGCATAAGTCAAAGCGTTGAAGAATCAACAGCCCACACGCATTTTTTCTCTCCCAGCATACATTTTTTCTCCTATCATGCATTTCCCTACTATCTTCTGTACATACAACGAACAATCTTGCATTCTCTCCAGATATTTTTAATGCCCAGCACCACTCACTTTGCCTATTAATTCTTCAACTTTCCTCTCTCACAGTCCTCTCACTACGTTCTTCATTTATTTCAACAAGACGTTCCATATGTTCCAACACTTGACACTCGTCCCTGCTCAATATGTCCTCTGAACACCTGTCATTCATCGAACATCATTTTACAGTCAAACCGATTAATCCCACACCATCATCTAAGCCTCTAAGGCATCTAGTTTCAATACGTTTATTATTCTTTCCTTCGTTACTCTTCAGCCCTGCGTACCAAAAGAATACAAAAATTCTACCCTCACGTGCACACTTCATTTCACGCTCATTCATGGCTCTCAGCAGCTCACCGTCCCTTCACAGCTGCACACACCTGGTATACTCACCATCACTCAATGACAAATTCATTATTTACGCTTGTCAGCAAGGATACAAAACCGATATTTCTCATTCATAATCTATTAATTTCATCCTGAATTCTGTCATCAAACATTGTCATTACTAAAACATGAAACTTTTCTGTTACGATATTAATTTCATTTTTTCTCTGCATTTACCACACTCTTTCAAATTTAGTCACTATTTCATACGTTTAAAAATAAATCGATATTCTAACAGTAAAAAAAGTTGAATGACTGACGTCAGTTCAATATCTGAAAGATAACTTTCTTCTATAACGATTACAAACAAAAATCAATTCCAAATTTTTAAATACTAAATATGAAGAATTCTGAAGAGAAAACGACCAGCTCTGTCATCCATTGGTATACTGCTTACAGCAATCGGAACACGTTCCATAGAACACCAGAGATAGTACTACGTAGTAAATACATTTGTCAGCATATAAATGCATACGAAAATCAGTTTTTACAGCACACTAATAAAAATCTCATGATGCAATTAACAATTCATAAACGCAAAACAAACATGTCCCTGTACATTCATGGACTGGGTAGTTGAACTTCACTAATTTGTATGAACTAATGTAGCAATCAAACACACACAAACCCTCCGTGAATGGAGACCAAAGAAATAATTTATATTATTCAATGTTCAAAAGACTACAAGGGCCAGACAACTAAGGCTTACACACCGTACTTGGACTTCACTATGAATATTTATTATGGTTATTAGTGCAAGGGCCGAGAGTATCAACCGTGGCAATAATTTTTCTTGGTTGTCTCTCGATGTACGAACTCTCACTAGCTACTTGACAGACTGAGCAACCAACTGGCAATGAACAATGTACTCTGTACCCTAAAAAATAGATACAAACAAATTTTACTCATACGTAAGATGTACGCTACTTTCAATATACAATGACTCTTTGTACTTTGTCCAAAAAAAGCAAAACTTGCATGAAAGAATAGAGAAAGGATGTTCAGATATTACATTTTAGTCAATCTTGATATTGGAAATGTGAATTGAGCTTTAATCACCACACAACTAGCAACTGAGATGCTACAAAACATGCCAATATCAATAGTGGAGAGCCTAACCTTTAGAGAAAAGTAGCAACACCGGCGAGGTCGGAGTACACAACGCTGAACATCCCAGGCCTGAAGAAGACCGAGCAAGCAAAGCTAAAAGAGGCCGGCATCAGGGACGGACGTCCGTCCTTTTAATGAGGTTCCGAGCGTAGCATCGCACCCACCGCTTTTACTCTTAATTACACAGAGGGGCGGTCGTCCGGCAACACAAAGAGCGGAAGCTCTCTTTTTATCCTCATTAATTCGAACGATGAGAGCTGAGAGTGTCGTCACTGGGAGAGCAGAGCAAAGTTCACGGGCTGGCCTGCACCGCTGATCCGGATGCAACATGCGTGACTGTGTACGTGGACCCGACATATTAACCTGCCGTTACTTCCAAAAAAAAAATAGTTCGCGTTTCTTAGTTCGTACGCGTCATTTTCATATAACAATTGCGTTGAGTAGAGAAACAATTATGGGCGGGTGACTAAAGTTGGATATGTAGTAAAATTAGCGAAAGAACTAACACCAAACTATCACCGAAATTAAAGATTGTCTCCGTTGTGGATGTTCCCAGAACACATAGCAAACTTGACCAGGTAGAAACAAGCTTTTAGAGTCTGTTTATCGTTCACTAAGGAAAGACTTTTTTATCTTGAAATGTACCGCTTACTATGTAAATATAATGAAATATGATTCTGCGGTCACGATATGTATGTTAAAAAGGAATAGTGAAGGACGTAGTTGGTACCACAGGTCCCACCAATTTGTGCCTGACGCTGATATCGCTGGGACATAAGAGGGCATTTCTGTTGATTTCGAAACATCATGATCTGAGTTCCAAGCAAAGCAAGTATTTCTCAAATGCTACAGCAAAAATTTCAATTTTATTGGTCTCATTCATATTAAAATACTAGAGCAAAGGGAAATATAAGATTTTCATAATATTAGCATCAATCAATTAGTCTTTAGACTGAGGAAAGTTTACGATACTTACTCTGAATGCATGTGAAAAATTTCCGGTAACAAAGTACACACTCTAATGAAACGATAAGAAATGTTCCTGTTCTATCCACGATGTCATTTAGCATTCAATATGTTAACTCACATGTTGACAAAGCGGAATTGCGATCTTGACTTAGCAAAGAAACATCCTAATTTCCTTAAACGATTTAGTTGACTGAACTAGACCGAGTTCTATCATCGTAACCGTCGCAAAAAGACAGCAATGGAGCAGTGAAGATCTCAACGACATATCAATTATTGAAATGAAATCGACTTTTGTAGTTCTCAAACACTACTCTGAACCGAAAAATTAAGTGAATGCAAGCCATACTATGATAAGGAGGGAGAGGTAAGGGAGAGGCAATCCTACCTAAATACAACCGACTATACCAACAAACGTCTTTTTCAAGCATGAGATCAATTATTTGATTACTAGACAGTTCCCATGGAAATTCCACGATTTAGATTCGACTTATTTGAAATTATTATAAAGACGAACATATTAAAGATTTACGACGAATTATTGTATTTTGAATGAATATTATTTTTTTATTAATGTATACAGAACTACCATTCTGTATCTTATGTAATGATAACATGACCCAGATAGTACCCGTTAAAATTTCTTGGTTTAAAAGTGATAAAATTAAGGACCTATGAAATAAAATGCATTTTTCAGTTTTACCAGTGGTACCATCAGAATCAGAATATTTTTCTTGAATGTATATAGAACTTTCATTTTGTATCTTACCTAACGATAACATGGCCGTGTAAGAGAAAAAGTTAATAACGGAACAAATGGCGTGTTTAATAGTGACCCAGTGCCTTTGGTAACCACAATACAATGCTTGTAATACATGCACACCCGTTCTGATTTCAGTTAAATAATTTTTATTCAGTAACAGATAGGAAGTAATGGGACGAACACACGGATACAGCAAGATGGAGATACTCCCACGGCACGCAGGGTGCAAGAAGGCATTGCAGCGGGTGGTGGCGGGCAGGAGGTGCTGCGGGTGGCAGGTGTGTCTTGCCTGCGCGCCACCACCTAAGATGGCAGGAAGTAATGGGAAGGACACACACACAGATACAGAGAGAGAGAGAGGGAAATACGTAGTTGATTGTATACGTACATCATACATTTTAATTTCTGTACAAAATTGTACTCGAACAATAGCAAGCAAATGCTAAAAACGGGATCAGTTGAAAGTTATAAAACGCTATCAATTCAGTTCCTCAAGTTGATTCACAATTGTGTCTTACGTCCTTGTCGCGCGAAATAAAAAAGTACGATATTTGTACAAAGGAACATTTTTGTTCTCATTACAGACAAAAAACATGCAAAATATGAATAGTCTGGTCAAAAGGCATGATAAGGTTTTTTCATTGTTTCTATTGAAGCATTTTTCAAAGCACTTTGCTCTGAAAAAAAGAAGTTATGTAGCCGCACCCTGTATAATGAACACAGAAAATTGCTTCTGACGATGTATAGAAACTTGAGGGAAAAAGAAGCTCAGAGCCGTCAGTGCTCCAAATACGGCGTACGTACAGTCCATCCAAATTTTGAATTTTGGAAACATCAAATATTAATTGACCGTTTCCGATTAACTGTTGTGAAATAAAAATCAGATCATATAAAGCATGTTCCGAGAAACTACAGCCCCAATTCCAAACTTTCTAAGTTTGCAAAGACCGAGCATGGTGTACGAGTACAACTGGACCCAAGTACAGAATTACAACCAATGCACACTTGCATGATAGTAGACACTCTTGCCCAGCCAACAAATTGGAGACCGGAAGATAGTCACAGAAACACAAGTGTTCAAGAATCCACATGTACTCAAAAAGCGAGCCGAATACATAATAACATGTATGCACATCTACATTTCTTATACCGCCGACGCACCTAGTTTCACTATCCTTGATAGAAAAATGAATGATATTATAAAACACACCTAGGAATTAGCTAACATTTTAATGGGTTCTGAAAAGATTAGACAAGATTATAACAACCGAAATTACTACGAACACAATCATACAGTGGCAGCTTGAACTACTCAGTAAGCGAGATATCTAACGAAGTTCATAGAAATAACATCAAAGATTCAAAGATAAGGATCATCGGGCTATGTGTCAGTTACATCAAACCAGTGGTAGCAAAATCGATGAAACAAAAACTACTCCACTAACAAAAATGACGAGAATCATGATTACCACTAGGACACTAGGAATGCAATTTGAGATCACAATTCGCTGACGAGGACAAACACTGTAGACTCATCAACAACTTTTCCAATAAGAGAGGCAAAGGTTACAAAATGGGGGCAATAAAAACGAGTAAAGACCAGTTTTTATCAATTATAATGGGATGAATGAAAAAAAATTATTGCAAGCCGGAAATAGTCCATTCAGTTGGTATATAAAAAATAACTTTTTGATAACGAAAGTTTTATAGTTTGGAACGTTGCTATCTAGATGTTAAAAAATCCCTTCCTGACTTAATGCTCACTGAAATTTTCGAATGGAATATTATTCATACATAATGTGAAGCAGAAAGAGCTCTTAAGATGCACAAAGAATATCTGATTAATTAAGAACGAATAAAAAACAAATAAGCATGATTTATTAACTTCACCCTCACTCAGGCTGCAGTCATTGAATTTCTCGGCATGTAATTTCCACGAGCATTTTTCGCTTCTTTTATCATACAATGATGAAAAGCGTATGGATATAAATTGTTTCTTCTGTTCAACAATACTAGGCTTGTCAGTGTGTACCGTCATGCTCAGCTATGACAATGGTAAACATACTCGTTAGTGTGTACCGTAATGCTCAGCTATGGCTGTGGCTAACATACCTGAGAAGCTATCATCTAAAAACAAATCATTCTTGCATTAACGAGAAAACTTAACACGTTTGTTGCCGACCATGAGTTATCTCGCAGTCAGCAATTATTGTGTACATTTGACAATGTTAGTAGTTTAGTATCTCATTTTTCTGATAAGAGAAATAAGACAAAACACCGTTGGCAAGGAGAAGCAGAATCTGCCATTCGTCATTGGCAATGATCGTAATAAAAAGTCATAGGCGTATATTTTTTGACTTTTAATTGTATATTAAACGGCTTTTATCACATAGACAAAACGAAGTTATTAAAGACCTTCAAATCATCTCGATGACACCCTGTCATAAGTTAAGTTTCGACGATCATTCGTAGTTATTTATAAACAAGTCAGAAAACGCATTAGTAAGCAACCAAATAAATATACAACGGGATTATAAATTTGCCACAGTAACGAGCAAACTCATCAACCGATCTTTTCTTTCAGCGACATTAACATGTATAAATGAAATTAAATGTACATACCTTGATAGAGTCGTAGCAAGCTGTGACACGACCGTTCTGCACCTCGACATTTGGCAATGGATGAGCAAACTTGCACTCTGTGTCGGGCCGCGTGCACTTGTTACGTTGAAATTCACGGCACACTTCCAACTGTAACCACCTCGAGTCTTTCACGTTCAAGAGATTATTGACGCTCACCATTGCCACGTTAGGCGGATTCACCATCTGATTGTATGGCGATCCGGCGGGAGCAGCATTGGCAGGCTGTACGGCACCACTGTTCGGATCCATGATTACAAAGCTATTGATTCACCTTCACTATACCTACACAATCTTTGCACCGCTAAACTTGTGGACAGGCAACTTTTGAGAGATGCGTTTGGCACAGAACGCAGGAGAGCTCAGCAATAGTAACACTTTCAAGTAAACACAAGCCTCAAACTTTGTGTTTTAGTAGTATGGGCTCTAAACTAAGTCTTCTTGAGTTTTGGATGGATTGAAGTATAAAAACAAGTTTCAGTCAGAAAAAATAATCACTTAAACCGGATGGAGAACTGGTTTTGATTCGTTGATTTTATCAGGTTATTAATTAATTGTTAAGCAAGCTAATGGAAGCTTTAAGATGCTGGAAGAAGCAGAGGCAATCAAAGCAACACTAGCAACACTGCACAAAAGAGAATCGTTCACCTTTTCAATGATCATCAGAAAATGCAAGACTTTGTTCGTAGTTACAAGCACTTGGGCACCAAATGTTCTCAACTGAAAGCAAGCAGCGTCACAGAATTATCAAAATGAAATGGATTCTTTTAAAGCTTAGGACTACTGGCAGGAAATATTAGATTCTACGAATACTCGGTTAGCAAATGTGTACATGAACTACAGGCCAAAAATTAAATAGATTCAATGGAAGAATGAGACTAGAGAGCCGAAAGCCACTGTTTGTATAAGATGCAACAAGCACAAAAATCTGCAAATTGTGGAAGTGCTTCACGTTTCTTTAAAAAATAACACGAAAGATAGAAGATAAGCCAACGAAAATTTCATAAAATACTGAGGCATGGAAGCTTTGAAACTTCTAAAGACTGATGAATGAGAAAAAGAGCGTAGGAGCACGAGCTGTAGACCGAGTGTGTGTGGGTGGCAACTTGTTAAGAACTGTGATGGGATTTGGGTCCCACTCCCAATGAAGCGTCGCACTCAGACAAACTAGCGAGATGATAGAAAGAGTTTTAGGTATAGAGGACAAGCAGTAGGCAGCGAGACCGAGCGAGCTAGCAGAGGTGGCGGAGTTCAGGCCTCCAGTACAGCGGCGATGGCAGCAGCAGTGAGTGCTCATATACGAAGCAAGCAGCCTGATCAAACACTCGTCGATCTGAAACAATAGAGAACAGTGTTAGACATCACGTATAAGCCATGAAACACGTTATTACCTATACAACGACCATAAATGATGGTGACTGATTTTTTTCATAATTATGAACACTTAGGCACTGCATATGATAAACAGAATTCATGGATATTCAAACAATAGCAAATTTTTTACAAGATTATAATATGTCATTTAACAAATACAGCTACGCGTCGATTATATCATCAGAGTTTAGCATAAGGCCCTCCAAAAAATGTATCAATAACAGCAAAAAATCTCCGTTCGTAAGAACCTACAACTAATATTGACAGACACGCAATTAAGAGAGCAAAATCAGAATAAATATTGCACATTTATTGATTAATCTAACACTATGGTGTGAATAGATGATAAAACATGTTTATAAATGAAATGGCAGTTTAAATCAGAACCGAAAAAACAATCAGATGAACGGATACAGTGATTAAAGTTTTAATCAAACCATGGCCATCATAAACTAAGAGTCCTATGCAGGTCACAATAAAATGCAATAAGTTGCAGTCACATAACCTTCAGGAGAGCAGTGTTCATCGCGCCGATCTAACACAGCGTGCATTGCTTGAGCACACTCTCGTCCTAATAAACGTATGTAATGAAAGGGAAATTTTTAGATCGATCACCATCACTACGAACGTAGACACAGCGTGCACACACTACAAAAGGAATTCGCAGAACGGTTATCAAACAAGTCATAAAATTCAGCATATGTATAGTTGGAATCTCACTGCGTACACCTTTTAACATGGCCTTTACGATCAGAGCTTCAAGGAAAAAAGAACAGCGATAATTCGAACTCTGCAAGGCCAGAACGCAATATCAAAGAGTCATCGTATGTCATGAAAGGCGGAAGAATTAAACGAGAATTACGACGGAAATTGAAACAGATTTCGAGGCCGAGGAACTTTACAGGGACAATTTAGGGTCGTAATTAAGTAGGCAAGTGATTACGGAGGTCTGACCGCGAGAGGCAGCAATATTCGCTACTGCAGCTCGGTTGTGGATCACAAAAAATTCAATAGCTGAAACGAACGAAACTTTAAGGATGAGGTAACTTCACTCTCTTCGACGTGAAGATCGATAGCAATTGCATCACTGTCGTCTGATATCATGCATAAATTAATTGAACATGAAAATTAAAGTACATCGTATGAGATACGATACGAGCACTACACACTTATCCATAAATACAGCAAGAGGTCAGAAACAGTTGAATAATACTTCGCCCGAAAAAATCGACATGAGGAAGTAAAAGGTCTCAAGCAGAGAACAAGTGAACCAGAACGAGAGCGCTTTCGAAAACGGCAACGCCCCCAGTGAAGCAGAGACAGAGGTGACTGCTTGTTCAGCTGTACAAGCTGCGTGGTAAGAGTCCCACAGCTGAATCACTGCTAGGAGGATTGCATCAAGTACAGGCCGGTAAAAGTGGTCTTTCGCACGTGGTTTCGTGGTTCTCCACTAGAGAAGGAGAATAGAACTGAAAGAACTACCTACTGAAATTTGTGAGTTGTCTAATCGCTTGTATTCATGGATATTACTGTGGAGCGCTAATAATTCCCCAAGGTAAACTGGTGAAAATAGGCAATCTGTGGAGTCGGCCTATCAAATAAGCTTATCACTGTTTTCCCGGGACTTCCCTTACTTTGTAGAATAGGACATGCAGTCATGCTTACATCCCAAGAGACAATGAGGGCAAAATAATTTTTCCAGCTCATAAGTCTTCAATTTCTTCTAAGACGACACACATGCAACTGATCGAAAAAAATGAAGACAGCGAGTATCCATTTTTAAACACAATCATTTGAACACAAAGCTCATGTTTTAAAAGTAAAGCGGCTGGTGGTCTTCAGTATGAACACTTGCATTGTAAAATATGCATCCCAGGATTGGGAATATATAATAGACAATCAATCCTTTAATTAAATGATAAAACCCTATTGAAAATAGATCAGATGCACAAAATGTTCAGTAATTACACTGGAGCTCGCGGCTGCATCGCGGAAATCAACAGTATAATAATTTCAACAATTTGAGAACTAAAGGTAATGTGAGACGTTTGTTTGCATGATTCAAAGCAATACGTCAAAATCTTTGTTTGTCAAAATGTAACACGGGTAGAAAGAATAGAATTACACGTGAAAAACGCAAAGGGTTTGAGCTTGTACATATTTTCTTGATCATATACTCAACGAAGTGGTTCCACATCGAACTACGTTCTAATCTTGGTTTCAACTTTTAAACTGACGTTGAATTCTCTTTAGTTCAAAATTTGTCTAGTGAAAACTGCAAACAAAAACAGTTCGTGCACGATGTTCAGAGAAGTGATCGTGGGCGTGTGTATGATCCAGCAGGGGCGAGGTTTCGACTGAACAAGACACACCAGGGCAGCAACACGCAGGCTACCCACCAAGACGGAAAATATTTACGGTATTGTCTGATGACGACAAGGAAGCGAAAATCCCTGAGCGATGAAAAAAGTAAAATAGAAACAGTATGGAAGGCACTCGAGTGTAAAACATTTCCAAGATAACTTCATATTCACGAAAATAAGAAAGGCGTGAACGCCAAGTGCCTTAGTATCCTGCATGCATTACAGATAGATACAAGTAGTGGATATGAAACGCAACTAAATGTCTGGTGAAGCGTTCGACATTCTTGTTTTGTGCGCTCTTCTGCGGTTAGTTGGGAACAGCACACACCATTACTCTGATTACCCCCTTCCCTCTTTAGAAGGGTGTAAGCAACACAGATTAACTTGTGACGGTTACGTTAAGGTAGAATGAAATACGAGATAAACCTAGAACAAAACTTACGTGACACTTAAAACAACGTAAAGAGAAGCAAAAGTTAAAGACAGATCCAATTAATATAATTCCAATCCAATAATATAGGAACATGATGTAGGATATGTTTGGTAAATCTCTTTCCAACTTTTACAAATACTATTCACAGTTCATTAGATGAGTGCGCTTTTAGTAGATCATCATTTGTATCTACAATGTTTGCTTCATTCTCAAAGCACAATTCCTTCCAAACTGCAGTCAAATAGGAAAATTTTCTGGCGCTCCTTAGCTGCGTTTCTGAGCCTATCAATGTTCTCTTCACTAATTTGCTCAGGGGAAGAAGCTTGACACTTTTGAGGAGCGGCATCCGGAGGCCGACAAGCAAGAGAAACCTGACGTGGTGATGACTTCAAGCACTGACGGAACTTTCAGACACATCCATTACTCTTGTTTTCTCTAAGGTTGAATACGAATTTAATTTTCGGTTGCTAAAAAGGTTCTACCGATCATTAAAAAGCATGAAGAGTTAATTGTTTCATGCATGAAACAATGGTTCAAGAATCGAAACCTTGACACAAATTTTAGAAATTCGTAGCAATCCTTTAAAAGAAAACAATATTTCAAGTCCTAGATGAAGAACTCTTTAGGACCAGATCTCTCTAAAAGAGAATGCAGATCCTAAAAATGAATTGCTAACCAAGTTTTCGAATGTTATTTCAGCGAAAGATAAGTCATAATGCCCTCCTGTTGCATGGGCTAGTGTGGCACAGTAATAAAAGGACCGCAAATATTTGCATACATCAATATTAAACTTAATAGGGAGTACAAAAAGCTGGCTGAAGATGAATTGTTCAACAGAAATTTTGAAACTAGACTAGTGGGCATCATCAAGAAGAATGTTTTGACACGGTTAAAACAACAGGAAAATTTCCAGTGCAGGACAATTCAAACAGGCGTATGAAACAAAAAACAATGTTAAAAGCAAGTAAAATTTGATATGCATGAGGAAGTGTCAGCACAGAAAAAAAAACATCTGTGGCAGCGGTAGTCGTGGCTTGAATATGGAAACGGAATAACAAAATTTTCACTTCACTCGTCTTGTGAAAAAACGTAGACCGGGTCAACAAAATGACAGAAAAAGGAAATGCATTGGGAGTATTTTAAAGTAGAGGCAAGCTACACGTAAAGCACAAGATGCAATGATAGCGGAGACGAGCGACAAAGAGCAGCTTGTGGAGCAATGACAGTGACAAAGCGGCCCCGCGCCACGACAGCAGATAGCGCCACACTCGACGCTCGACTAATGACACAGTCTCTACGAGTAACAACACTTAACTCTCACGCGAGCACAGGTCCTACCAAAAATAAAGCTTAAATTATACAACTGCACCTATTGCCCTCGGAACGCCGGCTAAAAGCAGCTCAAATAATGCATTTGTTACTCGCAGAGTTGACTCCAGTTACAGCAGCTCGCGCGCAAGCGTGACTTTAAAATGCCAAGTCTGTTTTCTTGCTTATTCGACGGAAATAACGCTGATACGCGGCTAGAACCCGAATTTTTTTAAACAACCGGAAATTAATAGACGGGATGCAAGACACACAATTTCATTCATGTTTCCAGTACTGTTTTCGCTAAAATACGGTTATCACAACCAAGCTGCGCCGATTAACACCAAATCATACTGAAAAAAGTTATTTTTGTGTCCCAGTTGGCGCACCTTGCTACAGCTAGTAAAGGATCTAGCGCTAGCAACGCAAAAATACAAAAAGAAAGTAAGAAGAGGAGCAATATATACCAAGACTTGCTACGGTGTTTAAACCAGGAACTAATCAGGAATAATAAACGAAGACTTGGGTCATGAGCTTGGTTTCATGAGCTCTGCCTCTTCTTCACGAGAAATGATAGAAAATTTTAAAACTTTGACCATTCGACTACTTCCAGCAGATTTCTGTGAAAAACGCTGCAGATTTCGCTGAAAACGAGTAAATATTTTTGTGGAACGTCAAGTCCTGAAGGTATGTTGACTAAGATAAGGAGTAAGCATACCCCTTCGAGAGAAGATCAAGAATTTAACGTGTTCCCTCTAAAAGAGCTACGGCTACAATATACACTCATGGACAAATTTCTAAATACAAATAGAAGTTGACACTGTATTGGCTCAAAGTGCTCAACGATGTCAAGGAGCACCTCAATCAGATGAAAATTTAAGGAATAACGTAGACTAAGTATAGAAGACATTCGTGCACGATGTCGGTTACGTGGCCTCATTCATAAGATTGAAGTATGTAGAAAAAGAAAAAATAGCACCAACTTAACTAAAAAATAACCAGCGGTAACATGTGTTGATGAGTCTGCAGTGAGGACCACAATCCACACGAAGAGGGGCGCCAATTCCCCAAAGCATGAGGACGAGGACAGGTAGTGTCCGGGATCGTACGTACCTCCTTTCTCCCTCCCTCAAGCAGCACAAGTTAAGATACAGTGGAGAATTGTGCTCCCTACTTGTGGAGCACAGAGAAAAACTAAAGGATATGACCTCATTCAATTCTAAAGTAAATTCAGAAAAACTATCAGAAGTAGAATAGATTCCGCGGTGGGTGAATAGGAATTCCTCTTAAAAAATTTTCGAGTCGTCCATACATGCTGATCGAAACAACACTCCCTTGCCTGACCTTTTGGAAAAATCAGAGCACCTATGGGGAACGTTGTGTTCTCTTCAGTTCAACTTCCTGAGAGCACTGTCCGTACAAACAGTAATTTCTTCATCTTGATACTCGAGCAAACTACAACTGTCAAGTTCAAGACGCTGATGAGGCTGAGAGAGAAGAAAGCACGCTTATCATGGACGGTGCCGTAATCGCTGAGCTTATCGCGCTAGAAAGGCAATCAGGCTTATCGCAGTTTCTCCTCTCCCTCTCCTCCTCTTCTTGCAAGTCCACACACACTCGAGTTTTGAAAAAAGTCACAGCCCCTTCTGGCACACTTCAGTATAGAAATACACCTCCAAATACTGATTGATTATCGAGTCGCTACAATTTGAGTTTAATTACCTAACACCACTGAAGTGACGAGTATCAGTCAATAAGACAGGAATCAGCTCTTCGTTTTCTACTGTAAAAAAAAACGCGACACATCGATTGCTCGAGTATAATTTCAGCTACCGAAACACTGATCACAAATAAAACTCCTTTGTGGACGGCAAAAGTGTTGATCTCATGTAGTTCCTGGCATTTACTTATTGGTAAAGACAATTGACGCGTTAAAAGATTATAGTAATAATGAGCAATAGTCATTTCAATGGTGAGGGGTCATGGAGAGTAAGCAATGTAAAAATGGTAAATTTCAAGAGAAAGGTTGGCGATTTCGAACTTAGGTTTTGCAGTCACCGGTTCAAACAAACAGAAATCTACTTTCTTACTAACAATAAAATACTTATAGCTTTTAATTTAAAATTATCCTATTCTTGTGCTACCTTACTAAACATTGAATTAGAACCTTTTTTTTTCTCTATACGAAAAAATAAAGGCATTCGACAGATTTCATGAATGTACCATAAATTTTGTTAACTTATAAAAGTTAATGTTTAATATTTGTTATAGTTAAACAGCATTTCAGAGTGACTCAAAAGAGCGAGTTTCGTCAGTGACATGAAACACGAACAAAATGTTAAGTCTTAACATGCAGTTGTTAATTCTGAAGATACTTGAAGATATCAGTACCATGACCAACACCGAAGAAAAAAGTGAAAAAGAACAGAAAAACTAAACAACTAAGAATAAATATAAAATTGCAGATATTACCAAGAGATACGTATAAGTAACGCCAGGACTCGAAGCTCCACTGACGAGAACTGAAACCATACGAACAGTCGTCTTTAACACGTTAAGTGTGGTTGCCTAGCCGGCGCAAATCTTTACTTTGTACATACAGTCACTATAAAGCTTTGAAAAATTACAGAACCTAACCTGAGTGACCCACCGGTGGGTCATACGGCAAGGAATGTGTAAAGGTGTTCACAATTTTTTCGTGCGCCACGAGAAGCACTAAGTCTCCAACATACGCCGAAGGATAACCTTCAGAAGCAAACAATTCCAAAACATCAATTACTACATTCTTCCGATGAGTCTAACTTACGAAACAATAACCCTGAATAGATTACTTCCATATATCTTGTATAATATATTCGAACTATCACTGACATATACGACGCTTTGTTCAAGACGCTTCACGAACTAGTTAACAAAAATGTATACAGAATATATTTTTGTATTCCTACACATTAAATAAAAAGTAGTCATTTAGAGAAGCGAAAAAAGAGGAGCTTGAGACCCTGATTTGGAACGCATTTGTTTGTTAGCACAAGTAGCACATCTAGAAACACAACCATGTAACCAAGTGGGCCAATCTACCACTCAAACCCGAAGGCGCAAATACTACATTTTAGCTCAAACACTAGATTACAAAAAGTGCAAAACAAATTTCGTAATACTTCCCAAGAAACGTGCAACGGTGACGAGAGATAAAAAGATCATACTGCTAATACTTAATTCGTTATTTCTTGGATCAGACTTACTCCATTATTTTTCATTTAAACGACATGCAACCACCAAAACCAACACGTCACAGTCGCAGTTTAACATGAAAATTTTCTTTACATGAACATCTTATTCAGATGAGATACCATCGTGCACGAATACTTGGATAATTTTTTGCATCGATAGGCGCCAAGTGGAACTTTTCTCAGGCAATACTGGATAGGATAGGACAAGAGTCCGAGAGGGGTAAGCAACCCCTTCAAGGCGAACCAGTAACTCCCCCATTCCCCTACCTGCCCCCGCGCTAGACTCCCCGTACACATCACTGCATCTTTGCTTGCTTTGCTTTAATTAGAGACGACTCGTTGAAGCACCGCCACAGCATGCCTGGACATTACACAAACAAATAACCAATTTTGAGAGCACACTGCACAGCACACGATTACGCTGCCACTGTTGACTAAAAGCTCAGCGCTGCAGCGCATCACGGATGGCATGCAAAAAAGTTAATGAGACAAAATAAAATCATAAATGTAACAGGGTACTCAAAGAGAAACTACGGACAGACATGTGATACAACCTCCTAATTTTCAGTGATAAAGCGTCATTTCCTTGATAAAGGGAGACGACGGCAAAGGATACAAAAAGAGTGAGCAGTGGCTGATAAGATCGACGTCCCCTTATGGTAACTGACGACCGCCTGGAGTTAGGCAAAAAGCCTGAGGACTTAAAATATCCTCGACTAAGCAGTACATATTATTGCATGCAACATTAGCCCGATGCCAGTAGTTATGATAAGGAGCAACGTCGTACTGCGAGCCATAGCTCAAGACTGATCCTCAAACCAGTATCGAAAATTTCGATCGCTTTACGTGAGTCGCAGGTAGATGGGTCAAACGTGGCAAAATTTGTGTGACGAAAGATTATTGAAAGAATTTATCCACTGTGTATTACAAGTAAAATTGACAGCTAGTACATACACTCTACGTGTATGAAATTCTCACCAATTAAATCTTATGATTAGAAGATTGTTGAAGTCGCTATTCAATATCGAACAACTATGATAAAAAACTTGACACTCACCAAAATTATTGGATATTCTGAGCGAACGAAAATGGAGCAGAAAAACTGAACAATGAACCTGCTCTCTTTGGCCAGTATCAAATAAGACTACAGCGTGTTCTTTATTTCTTCGAGAATTAATGAAGAGTCGCTTCGATAGATAGAGTGAATGATGTGTTAGTTAATTAAACACAGCACACTGGCATAGGTGAAACTATGTAATGAGGTTCTGTGAATTGGTCACACTTGGAAGAAACAGTAGCCCCACCCAAATATTCTCAAAAAGTCTAGCATTATATTTTATCATGCAATAAAAGCCAGTCCATGCCTATTGGAAACCGTCGATGGCCTCCGCACCCAACAGCCAGCGTAGTCAGAAGCAGGCAATTTTGCGGCTGACGGCAAGGTTCGGTCAGGCCCTGGCCGTGGCGGTGCAGTGATCACGGAAGCGCGAGGACGGCGGAGCAGATGAGCACAGCCCCAGCTGCACTGGGCACGAACGCTTCACGCACACAGCGCTGCTGCCTGTGCAAGCACACACGGCTCCTTAATTGGATGCCTCCACTAATAAACAGAGAGCCAACAGACAGGCATTGCCTTGAAAAAAATAACTGCAGTAGGACCCGATCGAGTAATTTAAATTGGAGTTAAATGGTGTTAATAAAAGAAGACAGCAGGACGGCAATGAGCACATTAACGAGATCTAGAAACACCATTAAGAGGGCCTAATATTGCCAAGACATGCACGCAATTGCAAGTTAGACCGAAATTAAAGCAGCACAGCGAAAATTCGTCCAACAATTCATGGCCTGATGATCATCAACTCAACTATTGCTTTGCAGTCTACGTTAGAAACGAACCAAATAATGACAACAATGAATCAGTAATGTTATATTTCATGAAGTCAAGGTTATAAAATGTTATTTCGTCAAGTGGAAGAAGAGATATTGATAACGTAGCCTTCCACGGTGGCCGTTTTCACTCACAAATCGAGCAGTTCATTTTCAGAAATAACTACACCAGTTAAGCGAACTAGGAGCTTGCTCAAATTTTTAATGATTTCACTGAAGGTGATCATCAGTGTAACTATGATAGTTAAATTATTACTGATGACAAAGCGTTGGCTCCACTTTCGAAAAATAATAATGAAACTATTTAGTATTCGTAATTTAATTCCGAAACCAAATCCAGTGGTATTGCTAAGCTTTCATTGTAAAACATAAAAGGGAATATGCATCAACATTCTATTAGGCAAACGTTTTTTGATTTCTGAAGTTGCATTTTTTCAAAACTCTAAAACGATAACCATCTGGTAAGGGAAATAGACTGGACCAAAACGTTTTTTTAAAGACTTTATAACTGAAGAATTGCATCCCGACACTTACCACAAACTGAAACTTGCAAGTTCATGTCAATCCAGAACCTAAGATACTCCCTACATTGTAGCGTTAGAAAACGTGAGAGAAAACTTTTTATGTACCTTGAAACAGCTTTCTCTACCTAAGCATAAAAATCAAGGTTTTCAATTCGTATGGCTAATGTGGCAGCATTACGAATCGAAAGCGCTGGAAAAGAATTACAAATTGGTGAGGATGACTCTGCGACCTCTGCGCAGCGTCTTGCAACACGACGCGGGAAAGCTCAGTTCAAGGAGAGGCAGAAAGAAGGGAAGAGGATGGATGACTGCGCGCAACCTCTTCTCATTTTTGCAGCGACGGACGGTCGACCTCACCTCCAAATAAGGCATTACCTCCAGAGAAATAACGTAAAAATAGGCAGGCACACAACCTCAGGGAAGTCATGTCATGCGCATGAGCAAAGAATCGTAGGGTAACAGCTGAGATGTAGGACCTACACACGAATGATTCTTTACAAAGGTGCTCCAACTACTTGGAGTCGTGCAAGAAGGCTTATGGTTCGTGAAAATATGGAATTTCAGCACCGACGACGACAATAGTATGAGCGCAGAGGCAGCGCAACAAGAAGAAGGCGAGCTTCATCAACAGGAAAGGTAAACATGCCGAGCAAAAAATCCAAATATTCACATGAAGTTGAAAACCATCTGCAATTTTCTCCACTACTTCTACAGGTACGATAATCAATCATCAGATAGGACAAAATAATACGTGTTTCGTTCCGAGATTAGATGAAATGAAATTAATGTTGCAAATACACATTACAAGGGAACACACATGATATTCAGATGAAAAACAAAAAGTTTATAGGGAGGAATTACGACGGTCACACACATGTGTACTCCACGCTGACAGGTGAATGTTCATAAAGTATATGTTGTACCGAAAAACAATCAATATCGTGGGCGCGAATGTACCATGTTTTACCCAATGTCATCTCGTATGACAAACGTACAATATTAACTTACAACCAGGCAATATTAATGACAAGACAAACATTCTGCGGCAGTTTAAAGGCAATTTTTTCACGGACAAGGCAGGTATGTACCATATATAACTATTATAAATCTAAACTAAAAATTTAAAAATTGGATTATTATACTCCACATTTCCCACAAGTTGCATAAATTTCAACTTTATTATAAAATTAGTATAATTATTTACGTAAAAATGTAAAACTTGACTACTGTATTTACTGTTTTAACAGCGACGAAGATCTCAAGAATAAACATTGAATTGACTCAAAAAACAGCAAAGACAGATGAGGTCGGCGCAGAGCGCGCCAGTCTTACGAAAGAAAAAAATGTATACAATTATACATGAATTTATCCACCAAATCCGCTCGAACTGCGTTCTAACAGCGGCTGAGAGCGCCTTAACAATATAAAAAATTGAAGAACGAACTAGAAACGCCATACAAATATCGAAGACACTCGTAAAGAAGATTGATTGCACAGATCGACAGCCTCCGACATGACAGAGACAGAAAGTAAGGAATAAAACATCTGCCTAACAACGAAACTAAATCCCCGCAGCATCTAGCAGCGAGCGTTGCTGTTGGGAATATCACTGAAACGCGTCAACTCCATATCCAGTGACGAGGCCAGGTACTATAGTACACCTGTCAGAACTGCAGGAACACTATATATTCCTTCAAGAGCGTACACGCTTGAGGAATAAACGCTTCGGATTCATTTCGGGATCTAACGGGATAAGATGTACAGGGTCAGGCAAAATGATCTGACACATTTGTAGGTTAAATTTGTAGATTAAATGTGTAGGATCATTTTGCCTGACCCTGTATAAGAAATATTTGCCACTGCTACTCATTTTTACCGCAGAAGTAGAAAAGACTGCATGCGGTGATGATTGAATGAAAGTATTAAACGTAATTCGAGTAGCAAAAGCAGCTGACTGCGGGGTATCAATTGGGATAAGTATTTTTTTCCACTCCTGAAGAAAATAAAGGATATCAAAGAGTGACTACACGAACAAGAAAGAGGATACTGAGGAGCATGACCAACCCGTGAAGACCGAAACCAACCCACAGCTGAGCCACAACCGAGAATGGAGCACAAAGAGGATCCCATTACGGGTGCATGAGTTGACTGCGGTCACATGCTTCAGTCGCAAACGCCCCTGTGTTCCGCCCACCCTCGACACGAGTTGCGCCACTTCAACAATAAGTAGCATATCATGTTCAACATATTTCAGTTTATAAATATAATAGGCAAATGTGCTTCTATATAAAAAGTTCGAAGATGAAATTGAGAGTCGTTCACTCCAATCGATTACAAAACATACGTGATTTGAGTGCCCAAGATATTTAACCATATTTGAAAATCTCACTTTAGAGAGCTAATACTCCAAATAAAACAGGAATGACTCGAGAAATTTTGTCGAGAAATTTTGCCAAGAAAATTAAGCTGAACGTGTAATTTAAGTAATCGTCAACTAACAAAACTCAACTTCGAGAGTTTTCATAAAAATCAGAAAAAAGTATACGAAAAATGTATACATCGGTAAGAAGATTTCAAAGTCGATCAAATAAAATTGATGATTTTGAAACATTGACGTCGGTACCGTTGAGACCAATGCATACTTTTTTCGTGGACATGCAGTTTTTCGTAGACATGATGCACAACGTGATATGGCCGTAACATTAGGTCATGAAGTGCGTGTGCAAAGTCAGATTTCATTTTTTCGTTTTCGAACAACATGGAGTTGGAAATAACTACATCAAAACTACAAAATCAATAACAAGTTAGTATCGGACGATTTCATAAAACTGTTGGTAACCCGGATCTACACAGCTAATAATTATCGAAATCTAGCAGTAATAGTCCTTAACAAAAGGTGGTCCTAATGCAGTTCAACCAGCCCGAAAAATAGTTGAATACTCTGAACAACGTCAACAGCGTGATGTCATCCTCCTATGCGCTAGCAAAACTACACACTTACATGTTTTCAGTGTCTCGAACTTTGTCTTGTTCAATTCTAACATCGAGCGTGGCATACCACTGTCCAAGATTTTATTGAAGTTTTCCCTTGATGTGGTCATTACACAAAAAATATTTTTAAAGAATTGAACGGAGTTGTATACCTATACCTCTGTCATGAAAATATTTACATTAAATTCATGCCATTTAACGTAACATAGTAAAATAGCTCACGCATTCACAATTTGGAAAAAAAATTCAACAGTAACCAGTTCTCATGCCAGCAGCACGCACATAGGTAACAAATACTTGCAAACAATAAGAAACAAAGACCAATGAACGAAACAAACAAACTTCGTAGAACGTCACACTGGACGATGAAAGCAAGCATAAATTAAATCTCACGATAAAATCTCAATAAATAATAAATCGTGATAATCGTGATTTAATAAATTAAATCTCAATAAATTAAATCTCAATCTCATTGTAAGCGTAATCTCAAACATTTTAACGAAAAACAGGAGTATCTATATATTAATACGCTTACGACTATCGTACCTATGCGTCACACCCTTCATTGCGGTATCTATTATACAGTTGGGGTCGGGTCACGTTACATTACGTTACTTTGGGTTGAGAATTTTATAAATGTGTTGGTTTTAGAATTTTTTCATTTTTAATTTTTTAAATGGTTTAAATTTTATATATTTTTTAAATTACTTTTTAATGTTTTTAATTTTGTAAATTTTCGAATGGTTAATTTTTTTGGATTTTTGAATTCGAGTTTTTTTGAATATTTTAGTTTATATGTTTTGATTTTGTTTTAATTTTTACATTGCTTAAAAAAATTTCTTTTTTTAGTTTTTGAATTTTTCGAATTTTCGGAAATTTTTTAACTTTTTGATATTTTGTCAGTTATTTGAATTTTTTAATTTTTTCTAATTTTTTGAAATTTTTGACGTTTTTTAAATTTTAGAAAGTGCTGCTAGCGTATCAGTGATACCGACAATACTTTATTTATGTGCGAACCTGTACTATGCGGCCCATGAAAATGCGAATTTTTTAACGTGGCCCTTGCAAGTTTGCCCACCCCTGATCTAAAACAATGGAGCAGAGAATAAAAGAACAAAGAGAAGCAACAAGAGAGCGACAGAGAAGGAGCCGACAGCGCTTGCGAGAAGACGAAAGGCAAGCAACTCGTGATAGAAGCGGACTACGAATGCAACAGTGAAGGATGAATATGAGTCAGGAGGAGCGAGAATTGCATTTTCAAATCATGAGAAATACAAATCAAGAAAGTCGAAATGATATGAATGATGTGGAGAGATAGCAATTTCTAGAAAACATGAGAAACAGAGACCAAGAAAGACGAAATGATATGAACGAGGTGGAGAGATAGCAATTTCTAGGAAGCACGAGAAACAGAGACCATGAAAGAAGAAATAATAATATGGAACACTAGATACATTATACTGGAGCCATGGATGACCGATGTCAATTTTGCGGAGCTTTAAGCATCCTTCTCCCTTGCATTCTACAGCAGATTTTTAATCTCATGTATGATAAATTGACTATAAGTATGCTGCAATCAGTGACAAATTAAGTTCGCTATTTTATTTTTACTCTTTAGAAAGGTTGCGTTAAGTTAAATGGGTCTTTCATTATATATAGAATATATACATACACACATGTCCTTTGTTACATTATAGTGGTTTTATTTAATTTTCTAGGATGGCATCAAAGTTGCTGAATCATATAATCAATGATTGTTAATTTATTCACTACCTGTAAAATCATGCTACTGAACTAACCGCGAATTATTCGCGGGTCCTGCTAGTTTATTTAATTTAGCTTAGATCTTGGTTAGTATGCAGAGTTTCTTCCAATATAACCCAAATGTTCTCAGGAAAACGTACTGAGATAAAACAACAATGAACAAATAAACCGTCTTAAGAAATAGTCAAGTCAACTTTCATCTCGAGCATACGAGCGCTCACACCGAAACACAAACTTGGAAATATTTACAAGACAGGGTTGAAGTTTCATGCACAACCTGACACTGCACAGCGAAACCAAGCTGTGTCAAGAAGCAGGAGTACTCGAACGTATTTACGAGGCATGAGAAACATTAGACGAGTGGAAAAATTCAAAAAACTTGTTTCTAAAACTAGAACCGCCGTGAAGACCACGATGGTTCGTAGTTTACTTGGACAGGTCATATATTGTCAGTGCTGACTATTGAAAACGTCCCATTACTGCACATGAAGCAGTGAGGTCGCTGACGTCATACATAGGGGTTTTTTTAATCTGAAACTGGGGTGCAAAGTGACTCATCCATAAATCCGAACATTTGATAGGCCAAAGTGACGGCCGGCTACATTAGTGACAAATTAATTACGAGACGGGATGCAAGTCTCGTATTCAACGTGAAATGCACTAAAAACACGAAACGCGCAGTTGAATACAAGCGAGTCATATGAAAACAATTTTTAAAATAATTTGAGAACCCGTGAGTGAAGTCACCCCAACAAGAAATGAACAACTTAAAACGAAGGAACACAGACTTGAATAGCACATTAAAAGCATAATTTTTCTACAAGAAAGACAGAAAATTTTACAAATAATTATATCAATGAATCTTCTGTAACTAGCTAGGGATAACTTCATCCACTGCGCTGACTCTAAAATATGAACATGAGTGACACTAAAACAATGCACGAGCGCACATTAATGAAACTACATATGAGCGTTGCGCAAGAAAGCAACACAGATTAACAACCAAAGGAATTAAATAACAGAAGCCATACATGCCAGAAAATTTTCACACGAGGTAACCACTACTAAAATTGAGAAAATAGTCATACGACATGAAATGAATTAAAAAAAAACACGAAACAAACAAGTTACCCTCAACACTATTTAAAAAATGGGGAAGTGAGCACGGCTTCAGAGTTGATGAGCACGGGGAGCGTGAAGACAACACGCACCTTAAAGTGGGGCAAATTAAACGCTCCTTGGCAATTTACGTCAGTAATGTAGAGCCGTAATATTCCGCCTAAATAGGAAGCTTGAGCGCAACACTTAAAATGAGCTCAAAAAATTGTCCTCACTTGAGAAGTTAGAGAACTGCGTTATCTAGAAAATTAGCACTTCAGCAGGGGCGAAGAAGACAGTAGGTGCAGACACTAGCTAGAACACGTCACTGCTACCTGCATGTTAAGTTAAGAGGTTAAGTGGCTCGCGTGGAAATTTATGTTCTGCGATAAGTCATTTAAATTTATTCAGTGATATTCAAACCACAAAACTCAAATTAGGAATGTAAAGGACTATCGATTTGGATACGAAATTTATAAATTCCACAAAAAATGCATAAAAATTAATCGTCTACTAGAATAAATGAATAGAAAATGTTGAATTTTTTGACATTGAGAAGCTGCTTTACAATTTAATGATGAAAAAAGCCCATTTAAAATGTGTGGCTCCTTAATAAGTCAAGATTAAAACCATAGATAGTCGATAATTGATATCCATTGGAAAGTGCTGAAGATTATCAAGGGACGTTAACGTGTGGCGGAATTAATTCACACTTGCTCATGTGTCAAATGAAATAAAGTATCTTGCACCAGCCATGACTGGTGTCAAAATTAATGTTTTTTTAATAAAGGCAACAGAAAATGCGCACAATAATTACTTTACCAAACCGTTCTATACTGGTTGAACTTTAGAAATGAGGTCCCATATGAGAGGTGCTTATCAGGATATTTCGTTGCTGCTTTCAACTGAGTTGCAAAAAATTGAAGAAGACGCTCTTACAAAATGCCTGCTTAAAATTCATAAACTTGAGAAATCATACAGGCAAAGCACACCTTCTATTCTAAATCAAATTGAATTTAACGCATTCGCTGCTTTCATAACAGAAAAAAGCACATCGGGAAAATTTGAAACGACACCCGTCAGTCAGACAAGGTGAACATTATCATGACGCGCAAAAATTGAAGATATGCTAACGCTACTACCTCACAATGTACTGGGTGTCGTCAGTGCTCCTTTTATCAGAAATTCTGATTTTGCATTCGAAAACTCCTCGTAAAACTACTGAGCTCCATTGCCAAATTTTGTTCTCTATGTTATACCTAACCAGATCCACACGTGAAAAAAAAATCACGGTTTTTACTAAATTTTTCATTTTAATTTGCCAGTGGACGCGGGCTTGGCGAAAGAGTTTCCCCATTGATGGATGTGCCTTTGGTATCCACAATACAATGCTCACAATACAAGCATACCCTACGAAATTTCCACTCATCTAAATCCGTAAGAGCGTCTATTGTACAGGGTGGCCCATAAGTAAGGTACCTTTTTAAAACTATTTTCAAGAAAATCACAATTCCGAAACAATAACTCAATTTCCAAAATCTTTGGCCTTATACTAAGTGGTAGCCAGGTTACTGGTCAAACTAATTCAAAACATTTCTTTTCACATTATCAATTGAACATATCGAAGCATCATGATGAATTTCAACAGAAAAAGGCCCAAAGAAAATTTCTATTTGTAAAAACAAACCGATTGTGTATTGTGGATACCATAATGCAAGTGAAAGGGGATTAAATTGCCACGGAAAAATAATGCTATTGAATGATTTCTTGTATTTCTTAAGCTTTATCCTTGTTGCTATCAAAGCTATCGATTAGAAGAGTGTGACACACGGACAGACGGGGCTCTGATCATAGTATAGATGTCGATAGAGACAACATATTCTCTCATTGGATGACAAATTGACAAGCAATGAATTCGTTCTAAAAGCTAATTCTAAAAGAAAGGTTTTCTTAACGGAGCAAAAGATCCTTGGATTTGTTAATGCGTTGCTGGGTAGAAATGATCCACAACGCGCAGGTATCACTCACGTCGGACCACAAAAGCGACATGAAACTCGCCAATTCCCCTGAATTGAATGCTTAATTTAAGGAAGTAAAGATGATAAATCGGACTGTTCGGTGAATATGTTTACAAAAATGTACCAGGCGTTGTGCATTAGGCCGAAAAAGTTAATATCTGATATGAATTCATTATGGGCGTGTAAAGATGATTGTTGGAAAAAATAATTGAACCTACCAAAATTAAAACATCGAAATTTCATCTAGTAAATAAATAAAGAATGATAACAAACATAAAATTCACCCATAAAATTAACACTGCTGCACAAAATATAAAATCGAAATAAAAATTTGAATCGTATTTCGAAGTTGCGATGTAAAATTGATATTTGTTCAAAAAAACAAGTCATTAAATTGGACTGAGTAGTTGGCACACGCCATTAAACCAATAAATTTACCACAGTTTCATAGAGCTTATTGATCACGCATAATACTTCATTACGTGAGCCCCTTACTATACTTTCAAAATAAATCGGAAATTTCTCAACAAAAGCTAAGCATACAACCCGCATTGAGGAAACACTCTTCAAAATACACAGTAATGATGGTATTTCGCTCATCAGCTCTTGAGCAACTCAAAAAAACTATAAAATTTCGCACTGAAGGCAAATTCCTGAACATGAGAATCAAGGGCTGAGGTCTCAACAGTGCTAAGACCAGCACTTGGCCCCAGAGTTGTGGTAGCTGGAACCCTCTACTCAAGCCCTGTTCTAGGCATTCTTCCTGTGATCTCCACCACGTTTGTTCTTATATAGATCATACTCCAGTTCCTACCTACCTACATATTTTGCAAATTCTACGTGGCCTTTGTTCAAGAAATCAATTGAACAAAATATTTCATGCGATAAATAATATCATACTAAGCTCTTTATATATTAGAAGTATTTCCCGTTTGCAAACGCTTGTGATCATTGACACCCAAAATTTAGTTTTGAACATTAATACAGAACTCAGTTACTGCACACATCGTGTATCACTGCCATATGTCCACTTTTTAGCACCACTTTCTGAACACTGCGTCAACTGAACGCAAACGCACGACTGCCCACTTTTTATTGTTACATCCAATTACGAAACACGAGCCTGGCTTGATAACAAAATAATTTTAATACTTTGCGATTGAAAATTCGAGCAAAATTTTAAGTAGCAGAAAATCAAATTATTCTTTCATTACACTGTTTCTGTTTCGGAGTAAATAAAGATGTATGTACTAGTAACATAACCATAGAAGGAAGATCAGTTGATAATATTCCAGGTAATAACAACATAAATTTTACAAAATTGACATTTTCACATACAAATCAAAAACTATTATTTACAGCTAAGTAAAAACAAGGAAGAACGCACTAAAAAGTGCAACACAGATTCGATTATGAAAAAGCCACAGGAGCTGAAAAAATCTGCACTCAGCTACACAACCTGACGTAAGAGCAAAAGCAGGTCACTGATCTATACACACAGCCACCAGCAAGTCGTGGGGGCGCTAATGAAGCTCAAGTAATCCATACGGGCGCGTGGAGGGCGCACAGGAGCAGCCTGAGGTAGTAACCTGCGTCGCGCGACCTTCCTTTATTGACGGCGCACTGGTAACTGTGATACCAAAAACAGCAACATCGTCCGCGAAGGCCTCAACATCAAGTTGGAGTGATGTTAACGAGACCCTGCTGCTCGCTCCAGCACTTGTGCGTGTTACTATGATACTGAAGATAAGAAACCTTCAGCATTTGATGTTTACGGAAATTTGCGAGGCGCGGCCTTTAATTATTCACATGCATCGTACCGCCACAGATCTTACAATCAGTGTCAGAAAGAGAAGTCAAGAAAACATACGTCTGAGAGGGGCGTATATCCTGAAAGTAAACGCTATAAAAAAATCCATTTCAATGCACGAGTGGCATTCATTTCGTCAGCCATGAAACACTTTTAGCGCCCGACTGTTGGAAAAATCAGGAATTATTGCGAAGAAAGAAAACGAGACAATCAAGGCTACTGCACTTACACACGACAATTATGCCGATGTTTCGTGCTGTAAAATTACTTCTGTAAATTACCCTCACCTACGCAGTATATAGGCACACGTGTGACATAAGGCAAAGTGGTTCCATAAAGCAAAGTTGTTTATAATTGTAAATATGCTCAGCCGGCCGATCAAATCTTATGTTATTAGTAACGCAAAAAAACATTGGAAATACGCAATTCAAGCTCAAGTTTCTGAGTGTTTGAAGTATATTGCAAAGCGATTTTATTTTTTTGAACAAATTTATTACTAGCATTGAAGTATTGGAAATGAAAATATTATTTTAAACATACACGAGCCCAAGTTGTGCAACATCGTCGTCATGCTTTTGCGTCATGTATCTACGATATGCATTGCTTTAAAACACGATAATAACACCATGCTGACAAAATTCAGCTTACGTACGCAAACAAACCTAAAATATTCCAGTTTCAGAGATTTTCTCGATTGTATAGAACAGAACATTTTAGGTCAGGGAAGAGGAGCCTCACCCTGGCATTAGGACTACCAATGTTTACTAGCACCAATGTTTACTAGCTGTGACGCCACTCCCGTTCAAGTCTGTGACTCAGAATACAACTTCTAAGTTCGTTTCCTCATTTGAGTCTTCCGAGAAAAACTTTTGCCGTGCATTCAACTCGGAAGAAAGAGCTCCATTGAAGAAGTAATTTAATTTTGAGTAAAGCCTCGAGAACTACCTTATTCCAGACCTAAGTTATTTTACCATTCACGTAAATTAAATACTGGTTGTAAATGGAACTAATATTTTGTACCAATACAATTGTAACCGGTCCAAAAATATATCAGCAATGACATCAATTGACGGCTCACAAACACTATTTTATCCTCGACCTATCACGTTGGTTAACGCGATTAATATCAATCTTTTATCGTGTCCCAATAATGGTAACACATACCGTATACCTTAAACCAGTAATATCTACTGATGTTCTGTGGCATTCACAAGAAACGAGCGCAGACAAATACCAACTCGAAAAGCCGCATTGTTAGGTCTGACGATCACATGAACGAGGGGAGCAAAATCTTTCCCTCCCTCGTCCCCCAGAGGAGGGGGACGCGGCAGGTGCACCTCAGACCTGAATATGAGGGCCTGGTGGCTTCATAAATTACAGCCCCCACAGACCAACGCCAGACAAGCAGCTTCAATAAATAGACTTTTAATTAACACACCCCAGCAGAACTTCATTTCAGACGTCACGCGTCGAGTGAAAACCAGAGAGATTTTACGGAGTAAGTCGACGAACTGAAAAGAAAAGCCACCTGATAACATCATCGCCATGAGTCTGCAGGTGAAAGAAGGGCATCGCGACCATGAGCGCGCGGTAGCATTGCACGCAAGAGGTCATCGACATCTCACGGAAAACGGGTTTGTGCTCCCATCATATTATATATTGAGCAATATAAAAGACGTGGCATCGTTCCATCAGAGGCCATCATTTCTTCAAGCTATTTGAAATCTGCTGATACAAATAATGATCAATTCCCACGCTCTTCAAAAGTTGAAACTGGATTGCGAAAGTCATCCATTTGTGTTCCTCGCACCTCAGCACAAGTGAGCGCAGTGTTCACGAGTTTCATTATGCTTGTATATTATGCTGAATCACTACCAAATACTTGTTAACATCGAGAAAAGTCAAGTTCATCGAAGCGTAACAAGCAAAACAAGACTATTTCTAAGTAAACTTTATAGCTCTAGCTGATCCTAGCATATAAGCGTGTTTATATTTACCAAATAAAATCTCATAAACCTTCAAAATTAATTAATTATTAACGTAATCATTAGGCAAAATACAGTCTGACTTGACAATAGAATAAAACTACACAAATTAATACATAGAGGAATGTACATAATAAATTTCCAACAGTTGCTTAACTGCAACGATTTATTATTTAGACAAAGTAATAATACTCAAATCACAGGCTTAGATACTGATTATAATAGACCTTGTATGTCACAAGACGTACAAGATTATTATAGAATGTAAACTAAACAGGCAATGTAAACTTTGACATCCCGCAACTAAACATTTGATTAGACAGGTAATTCATTCACAAGATTCGATCAAATGATCGCACTTTTAGGAACGACTCGATGAAATCGATTTATAACGGACGATTGCATCACTAAAAATATTCATGTCCAGCAAAAGACAATGTAGAATTCAGTACAATGTCAAACAAAATTATACGCACTGCATGACCTCGAAGTGAACAAATGCGCGCATATGGTTTGAATGGGGGGATTGTAACTAAGGTCACTGAGCAATACTCAATTTTCTCAAACAGCTTACTGACAAACGCAATTTGTAATAGTTATAATGGAGTGCTGAACTCCAATGTTGTAACCTTTCTTAATTTCAACAAATGGTCAAATTCTTAAAGGAGAGCTGATTACTGATACAAATCGGCATTTCTTGCTCAAACATGGAACAATGAAATTAAGATGTTATGAAATTTATTCCATGAATGGAACGGCAACTCGTACACCTTGACCAGTCATCTCCATGCAATCATTTGTTGCCGAGCGCACTGCCATCAAAATTCACTTAAATTTTTTCCATCAATGACACAGCTCTTTGGAAAGCAGTTGTGCATTTGTAAGGTAGTAGAGCCAAAATGGTGAATAAAAAAGTACCTTCGGAACCATTTTAGCGCACTGAAGTAAAAATGCGGCACTTCCTTTGTCGAAATTTTTTCAAGGCAAAATAATATAGCTTAAAGGCGAGATAAATTTGAGCCTCCAGTTCTATCAATACACCTAGATATGAACCTTATCATCTAATTCAAATAATAACACGACTACCTTGCAGTTTATAATGGCAAATCCAGACAATTTTTCACAACCTCCTAGTAATTACCCAAATAACTTTATCTTGAGAGTATCTATAAAACAAGGAGTAACTAAATGCATGACTATAAAAGCTAATTGAATCAAAATCTAACCAATTGCGTGAAAAAATGAGTAAATGGCGGACGAGCGTGTACCTAAGAACGACGTAATTTGATAGGTGATGCTTTTCCGATCAAACACGATGGCAAGCGAACTAATTTCTCACCCTGAATATCATTAAGAATTGCATTATTTCAGATGTTGGAAGTTTAAAAAGAGTGGATACATGCATCTCAAATAAACAGAAAACGAACATACACTGAATTCCGTTTGCTTAAATAGCTTCAAATGCAAGGTTCACTTGAAAAATCTGCAAACAAATTTGTCTACGAGCGTGAAGAAAGGTAACGCTTTTGAAAGCATTACTCATAAATTCATTGATTATGTATGAATTTATATTCGAATGATACCAAACTTCAGCAAAAGTAATTAAAATTCTACAAAAACGAAGTAATGTACGAGGTAAGTAATAAAAAAAGTGAAAAAAGAGAATGATTTTGGTCGACACAAGTTTGTGTCTATCGATTAAATAAATAGACTGGAAACCAACGGTCAGACAAAAAATATCGATTACACACGAGCCTCATGTCATTCACCGCACACGTCTGATAGAATAATTTACGCTTCCTACTACGCATGCATGTACATACGTCATGAAATACTATTCGAACTCACATTTCTGCCTTCCAACCAATGTGAAAGTAGCGCTGCTCATCGAGTGCGATGCAGTGATTGTGACCACTAATTTGTAATCCTTCACTCTCACTAAATACAAGGTCAAATAAGCACCGGAGGACACTCGATACGAGTCTTCTGAAAGTATAATGTCGGTCACCACACAAGCGTTCATTTCTCAAGCTCTAGTCAATTCACTCTACCTTCGACGCCTGAAGTCATACTCGTGTGACACAAAAACCACCCACTGGAGCTGAATACCGTAAAGCCGTGCATTACGTTCGATTAGGGCTTCTGCTATTGTAATTAGAGTACCGCTAATCAGCTTTATGACGGACAGGCGGAATTAGAGAGACCGGCCCACTCCAAACACAGACACAGGGCACGTTGTGGTCTTGTCTACCCCAGTGTTTCTCTATGGAGCGCCCGCAACTGTGAATGCGCGTGCAAAACTTTGTTAAGGTATGTACACGATACTGTAGCGAAACTTATGCTTTCCAGTACTGTTTCTTGGGAGTTATGAAATAGAACAAATGTAAAGAATTTGGACTTAAGACGTACATAATGATGAAGAAGCAAGTCTCTTAAGCGTTCACCTTCAAGTAACTTATGCATACCGAAGATGATGAAAGTAACACGAAAAACTTACAAAAAAGGGAACATAAAATTGTTATAAAAACATTCATTCTTGGGACCACAAATGTCACACGAAGCCACTCAAAGAAAACTTTAAATCAATAGTCAATATTTTTGGGGAATATTTGGCCGCACATTCCTGCTGAGGAGGTATAGAGAGACGGTGGTGGTAGTGATGCGTAAACAAACACATGATGAAGGTGTCGGAAGAGCGCAGCAGCAGCAGCAGCATGCAGCGACCCCAGCGCGCCTGCTAGCCGTCTAAACAAACTCCCAGAAATAGCCACACCTCCGTCATGATGAAACTACCGCACGAGCACCGCCCTCGCACCGCAACTGGTGTCCGTAAGAGCCACGACCAGGCGACCTCTTGACTTATAACGCGACACACTAACACTTCAATGACTGGTCTTTCTATAAAGAATAGTAGTCAACATCTAACATTCGTGTAATGGGTTGCAAAAATTTTATTATGACGTTAATTGCATGCTCGCTAATGAGGTTAATGGAAAAGCATGAAATGCGAACCACTTTCTTCATTTTCCAAGCAGTACATGAAATAATCAGGAAAATCCTTTTATATTAAGGTAAATAAGTGAAAACATAAAACAACGGCTAAAATACTTTGTGCAATGAACAGTAAATGATTAACTAGATAACCGAACAGAGCGTTGTTTTAGCACTACTGAGTAGCATTAATGCTAATTTCAATATGATAAAACTCGACGGACGTCGCTAGTAACGAAAAGAAGAGAAAGCTGGAGGTAGCGTCACAGCCTGCCACAAAGCGCATAGAGGTCACATGCACAATAGACGCCGTGATTTGCCACGTCACCAGCCATAAGCGATGCATTAAGCAATCACTGAAGAAGTTAATGAAATGAAATTCGCAAAGCGTTCTTCAGTGAGTTATGAAAATAATTCGACAACAACAAAAAACTTACAATCAAGGTGAAAACGCTAAGTGCAACTTGATGTGAGGACACTCGATACATACCTTAACATTACGTTTTCATCTAATCTTCAGAAATAATAAACTGAAACAACTGCTCATATGCAACTAAGAATCAAGCTTCATCCAAGTCCAGATGTGTTCAGGAGCATGGAAGAGGGGGACGGCAAAACAAAAATTTTGGTGGTAGTAGCGCGCACCTCCAGACAGCGTCGTAGGTCGAGAGCTGATCAAGCTCGAGAAAAGCTTCCTAGCGACAGCAGGGAAGAAGCTAAGCAGCAAATAAGCACCAAAGTCGACTCTACTTGCGCCCCATAACATTTATCAAGCTTAAGCGCACCACAGAGAGCAAGAACGAGCGACTCGGCAGATTAGTAGTGGAGCAAACAGAGTCAACCAAAGCAAATGAAGACCAGGAACGTGATGTTCCTGCAATCGCTGGGGTTTAAATCGTATAGGCTTGCTGCATCAACGAAAACCGATAGGAGGAGCACCTAATGCCCGTCAAGTGGCAGGACAGAACACTTCAACACAGCCTAGGATGCTCCTGAAGTTCGATAGCTGCCAATGGTTTCCAATGGAACACAATCCTTTGATCCCAGTCATAATGCGCTTCTTGCAGAATGGTCGCGTCCGGAGCGAGCCTAAGAAACAATGGACATCCACTCATCCATCTTTGTTTGTTAGCTAAAATTTAAAAAACTGCATTTACAAGTACAAAAATCGTCGTGTTCAAGATGCAGTCAAAGAATTGTATGGTGTCTAATAGAATTAATATGAAGTGTGTTCTATTTGCTCATCGAACTCGTATTGATGATTCATAAAAAATCGAAAAGGACACAGTGCATAGTGATCATGCATATTAAATAGTTCTCTAATCACCGGGATAACCAGGCCTATTCTTATCAAGTTTCCCCATCGAATTCACAGGAGTATATTAGCATTATATTTCTATTTCTGAAACACATTTCTTCATTTGTGTGATCACCATTATCCCTATAAAGGCGTCGAACAGGGAGCAATATCTAAGAGACGAACAATGTAGAATGGAATAGATAGAATTATCCAAGACTATCTAAAGAAAGATCGGTTCCTAAACAATGAAATGGCAGAAATAGTACCCGGGCATATTTAACCTATTCAATAAAACTAAACCAATATCAGCGTTCTACAACACATGTTGCCGATCCCTCGACACGTACTTGGAGATGCTACAAAGAACGCTAATTCTTTAAGCTACAGTGAAGCTTAATTTCTTCCATTAAGCCAGTCTAGGGTAGCGTGTACAGTCATACATTAAGTACGACGTAGATCTACACTGACGCCATCACTAACCATGCACTAATTTTCACTGGGAAGTTAATGTTCTGCCTCAACGATTGTGTACAATGGCTACTAAAAATACGCACGCTCATCCGGTACATCTGTCATGGGCGTTAGAACGTGTGCTAAAAAATTTAGCAATTCGAAAAAATGACAAAAGAAGAAGGGAACACTAAAAAGAGTAGGTGAGTGAGCAACGGAAACATTTGACAGCATGGATGCTTTTGTCCACGAATATATTCGTATAGGGTAAAAAAAGAGAAATCGTGAACATACGATTACGAAACTCGTTAAAACTATTTTTAGAGCTTAATCAGCCTGAACAAACATATAAGAAAGCAACAACGGCATTAGCAACATCTTTACGAGCAAGCATAAGTAAATGAGTAAAGCCAGTATAAATGGTTTATAACTCAGCATGAAATACGGTAATAAGGATCAATACAGCAGTTTCACATTCAATTCATACCTTTATGTTAACACAATACCGGACAGAATTACAACATTGACGCTGTATGCAAGACGCTGGATCAAACTATGACAGAGTCTGAAACCTTCCAAGGAAGGCGCTTGACATAATACGAACTCAGAACTAGTGCCCGAAAAAAAGCCTCGAGCCAACTAGCGCGCTTCACCAGAGGAAGATGAAGGGAGAAAGAATGGCGTTATTGGTAAGCGAGTGGCGAAGGAACATCAGGTCACGGCCGACAGCTGTTTCAAAACAAAAAAAATCTGCTTGTCCGTCCGACTCGCGCCTTCTCTCTGGTGTAACCTCCTCACTGCTGGTACATTTGCAGCTCATCATTTTTCCACAGGTGCATCTGCTCGTGTACCTACTCGTGTACCTACTCGCGTACCTACTCGCGTACCTACTCGCGTACCTACTCGCGTACCTACTCGCGTACCTACTCGCGTACCTACTCGCGTACCTACTCGCGTACCTACTGGCGTATCTACTCGCGTATCTACTCGCGTATCTACTTGAGCACATGCTTAGGCATCTTGTGAACCCGCTCGCTCATCCATTAAATAAGTGTACGTGTGATAAAGTATCGATGAGACACGTGATGAAGGGTGTAGCACGAACGCTACCAGAGGCGTTCTAAATGCCTGTAATGTCATGGAATCTGAATTGACAATCACTGCACTCAAAAAAGGTCCAACACATGAATAGCCCAAGAAGAAACTTTAAGATCCAACAATTTTTTGCGTATAAGTTATTTGCGCAAGCAAAGACTGAATGCCTCCGTAAATTGGTTCTAGAGATGAAGCATATGTTGAAAGTCGAAGGAAAAGTACCGCACCGTAGCCTCACTGCCTGCCTGCGCCAGTAGAGCGCACGATTAAAGGCCTCACTGTGGTCTTGGTGAGCCAAGTGTGCCTTGACATAAGCAACTAGGGATGCTAGGCATGGTTAGGTGTACCAGGTGACAGACGGCATAAATTTCAATGCGCCAAATTGTAAGCTGTAAATTTTAGTTTCGGCAGCGGATTTCGAAGAAACGAAGATGAATGAGAAGAGAGTTTAGTTCACGCACAAAACCATGACATCATTGCAACACTGGAATTCATTTGCATCCCCTCACACCTTAAGGATAAGACATACCAATCACCAAGTAATGAACAATAATCCGAAGAACATAAGTTGTTAACTTTTAGCGTTCACACAACAGGTAAACACAACTCAAAAAAAAGTCGCGTCAAATTCGAGAAAAATTCAAAAATCGTAGAATCTATGCACAACTGAAATCACCTTGCACGAATGTCAAATGCACTAACATAGCAATGTAAACCCCATTCACCTCTTTTTGGGAATGCAAAGTGATCAACTCGGGCAAGCCGAACCTGTTGATGTCCTCAAAATGTGCAACAAGTAATAAAGAAAAGCGTTACAAACGAAATATTGGCAGCGATGTCCGGTCAAAGTTTTTCCCTGTTTCACAGACATGCGCAGAAATCAGTCGGACTGAACTTGTCAGTTAGGAAAAGTGAAATTGATTTTGGACAGTATATGTACATGTATACATTCAAAGCATTCAGTGAAAATTCACAACTGTATTGAAGTTAGAAATGAATTTGCAGCCACTTACTGGTTAGAATAGTAAGAACTGCAAGAATATTCCAAAAAGATTCGTGCGAGGGGCATTCAATAGTCAGATGAGATTGCAAATGAAGACTTAGGTCAGAGCAAGTAACACCAGCGGACAACATCAAGGGTGAATGTAATGTCAAGTTTCCCAAATTGACTTTCTGACGCGCTTTCTCAATAGTCTGCCACTCAAATGCTCCTGAATTTTGTGGTTTTATGCTTATAAATCTCCATAATTTTTTATCTGCACGTAAATTTACTGAGTGTTCATAAATTCAACGAGTTTCTTGCAGTTGTTCATGAATTTAACCAGTTTTTTGCAGCTGCTCGTAAATTTACGGAGTTTTTGCTCATAAATGCACAGAGCTTTTAGCATCTGCTCATAAACTTATGGAGTTCTAATGTATAAGGAAGGACATTACTCCAAAACTTCTCATGACATCAATTTAATCGATAAACTAAACTTGGCGCTCTTCAGATATTTCTTCAACATTCTCGTTTCTTTCGCTCAAAAGTAAGTAACGGAACAATGATAAGCTAGCAATTTCAAACGCTTCAAAAATAACCACTTAGAAAGCAAGATTTCGTAATGCTAATTAATATGACCAACATGCAGTAGGGACGTAGCGATACAAAAATAATGGTTGAGACGTACTCAAATACGATCGCTACAAACTGCCCGATACTGATGCCAAAAAAGCTAATATCGATGATCTGTGTCATTACTACAACCATTCTTCTAAGAATAAAAATTGAAGAATTTAAGACCGAACTAAGAGCTACTCGAACCCAAAGAATACCTTTCAATGATCATTTCTAGGTGTAAAAATACAAGCATAAGAGTCCGCACAGCACATTTGCTGTGAGGAATCGATAAAATGAAAGTGATCCGAGAACTTAAACGAACTCAATTTCGTACCTCATGATGAAATGCCCGTGACATTTAGCTAGCACACTGGAGCTGCAGCAGCAGTTGCAGTACAGGTCATGAGCGGCCACGCTAGCTGATGCCGTGGAGGTCACACCGCAAAATTCGCGAACGTGACCAGAGCGCCAGCGTGTCGGTCTCTTACTCTCGCATGGGCGCGCACACGGCAACGCGTGTCAGCACGCACACAAGCACTGCGATCGCAGCACGCACACATCAAAGAACAAGGTGCAGCCAGTCGCGCAGACAGGTAATCTCGAAAAAGTCAGTTGAAAGAGAACAATGAAAAAAGGAGGCAGTGTTCCAGAGAAGTGTGTCGCGCGATTGTGACCTTGACGGTACGCCGGCCCACAGCGGCGGCCGACACCGACAGCAGGGGTGGTGAAGGGGGACCAGCAGTGTCAATTAGGGGACTAGGGGTGTGTGGACCATAGATTCCCCCCTCCCAATCCACGACCTCGTCCTCTCTCCTCACCTAGTCGTACTGTCACAAGTTTAAAATGTTAAAATAAAGTGAGAATGTCAGCACACACCTGTTGAAGTCTCCCAAAGTTTGACCATTTTCATGACTATTTCAGTGCCTCTAGTTGTCATAAAATCTTCATTATTATTATTATTCTCATTATCATAACTGCACCAATCGAAAATCGAACGTTTGCGTACCCAGAAAAAAAAAAATGAATTGAGAAACGAGTTGTTATTCCTAAAATCACACATCCTAAAATCACACTGCAAAACATGACTACACAACACACTGCACAACATAACACATTTCCCATCTCGTGAAGTTAGAATAACATGAATTAAATCTTTTTGTGTGTATCATTACCCTCATCTTGCCATTTAAACGAAGTACTGGGAATACCTTTTAACATATCATGTATTCAGAGGATTAGTCTCTCTAGTGCAATTACGTATGTATGTTTTTTGCATTTAATTAAATTATGTTAATTAC
>VCRD01000187.1:0-10006 GCA_006783055.1 Trinorchestia longiramus
GACAGTGGTGGATGTGACTGTGATTGCAGTGACAGTGGTGGATGTGACTGTGATCGCAGTGACAGTGGTGGATGTGACTGTGATCGCAGTGACAATGGTGGATGTGACAGTGATCGCAGTGACAATGGTGGATGTGACAGTGATAGCAGTGACAGTGGTGGATGTAACAGTGGTGGACGTGACAGTCCACCACTGTAACTGTTAATCTTGAGCCTGTTCTCATTATTACATTGTATGAAATTGGTGTGCTTACCAGTAACTGTCCTCACAGAACTGCAGATTTAGCAGTATTTGTTGTGGATAGTTCTTTTAATGTGATATTGAAGTATTCAGTTTACCTTTATGGTTTTTCTCATCCTTTTGGTAACAGTTTCATGCATGAAGGTCTTTAATAATTCGTATGTCTATATCATTGCTCAATTGAGATTCTCTTCCCCACTATTGACATTCTTTAAGTATATGGTAATTAAATTTCAGTATGATACTAGTAATGTGACACAAATGTTGCTGATTATAAGAGTATCTGAAAATACTTTTTAAATGCTTACATTTTATTCTTGTCTCATTCTGAACTAACCTAAAATACTTTTTTGGGAAAAAATAGAAAAGATTTGCTAAGTATTTGTAATGCTGAGCAAAATTGAAGAGTGTTTGCAATTTGTGTGTTTGAAGGTTACTCTACATGTGGGGGCTTCAAGTACAGCAAATAAGATGACTGAATGTAGGCCTGAAGTTAATTATTTATTATTAGTCTTGATTTATTTTTAAGAAATATGTCAGTAATGTTGTCTTGTATGCATTGTATAAGTGAAAACTTGTTCAAATGAGAAAAGGTATCAATAACAATGTACAAAAACCAGAATGCTTTGCCATATTCATTTTACAAGAGCCGTAACTCCATGCAACCAAGTAGTTTTTGGTAGCATACATGTTTGTATTCTTCATTCCTCTTTCATTTTGGAATTCACTTTTTTCAAACATGAGCTGGTCACTGAATGAATTGGTGTAATATCAGTATATGATAAATATGTTAATTGATCTATGAATTGATTACTTGTACATAATTTTTTGTTTAACCTTTTAAACTGGCTATTGTCTATTATCACCTCATTATCTGTGTTATCAAACTGTTTACAATTACCTCTTGATCTCATCTATTAAAAGATTAAAATGTTGTTATATCATGCAATTTCCTACCAACTCCTAAATTAATAAGCTTTACAAAGTGCTTAACATTGTAAATATTTCTACTTATGCTGTTCATGTATCTCCTGAAAGTTCCTTTGATTCTAATCTTGTTTGTTTTCAGTAGCTACAGTATACTCTGTTCATGCAAAGGCTTTTTCTTTTATTTTCTGTTCACTGGTTTCAGTTTAGAAAATAGAAACTTTTTCAGTTTTTATTTGGGATATGCATATTCAGTCCATGAATAATCTTTGCTTTATAAGCAAATAATCTTTTTGTATGCTAAAATTTTTATTTTTGCTTCAAGTTTGTTTTCTTGATTTGAAAAAGGCTAAAAAAGAACTTCTATAAGATTTCTTGCAAATTTCCCTCTTAAATTGTTTCTACCCAATGAGCAAAATACCTTTCTCTGGATGGCAGGGTGTGACAACACACAATGTTTGCCAATACTATTTCTACCTGATAAGCAAGAGAACTTTCTCTGCTTCTGGACTAGTTACTGAGAGCACACATTCTAGGCAAATTTTAGCCCTTGATTGGGTTTACCTGATGAGCAAAAGATCTCTATCTCTGGATGGCAGGGCTTGTTGGTGAGAGCACATGATGTCGGGCACGCCACCCACTTCTGGGTGTGGGGCGGTGGTCGGGGCAGGTGCTGGCAACAACATGGCTGCTGGAGGCAGTGCTGTGGGGGCCTCAATGCCCTCCATGCCCATGGGGTTGCCTGCCCAGAGCACTGGTGCAACTGCTCCTTCATCTGACCATTTCTGCCTCAGGTGGAACAACTACCAGACAAACATGACCACTGTATTTGATCAGCTCCTTCAGGAAGAGGTTAGTTCATTTCTTAAGAGATGTTGGCTTTGCTTCATTTGACCACATTTTTAATAGTTTTGTCCCAAGAGAGGCTGCTTGATGATTTTCTATGATCTTAGTTTTGTTTAGCTTTTATGATGAGACTAACATCTATTGATAGTCTTCTAAAATGAGGTCTGTTGGTTTACTTGTTACATTCATGTTTTTTTGTAAGTCACAATATGATTGCCATTTTTAGTCTTCTGTGAAAAGTTCAGTTGATATTTTGAATCATTAAAGTGTTCAAAAATGAAAATTCTTCATATTGTTTCATTCAATGATAGGGAAACTGAATGTGAAAATTTCTCATTGCAGTTTCTTCAGTTGGCAGGTACACTTTCAGGAATTCCAATTCAAAGATGTTTGAATCAAAATAAGATTTACACAATAGGGGAAAGTAATACTGTTCAATTCTTAATGAATTGTGTATAACTTACCAACAGGTATTTGTGGATGTGACCCTTTCATGTGAAGGAGGAACCCAACTGCGTGCTCACAAGGTAGTCCTTGCTGCGTGTTCACCTTACTTCCAAGCTGTGCTTCAGCACAACCCATGCAAGCATCCTATCATCATCATGCCGAGAGACGTTGTATTCACGGATCTTCGGGCGATTATAGAGTTTGTTTACCGAGGAGAGATCGATGTGGCTCAAGAACAAATCAACAGTCTTCTTCAAGCAGCAGAAACTTTGAAGATCAAAGGTCTATGTGAGGTTAGTGATGACCCAAGCAACATGCCTCCTGGCTTCACAGCCACACCCACCACCAAAGCATCGCAGTTGAATGGACAGAACAGCGTTGCTCTCACCAACAACATTTCTGGTCACCATACACGGGGGCGCCCTCCCCTCAACAGAGGGCGTTACGGCTACAGGCCGAGGGGGAGACCACCTCTCTATGGACGCCAGAGATACGACCGGCCGCATCTGCCTTCCAGAACTCAGAATATTAGGGATCAGGTGTGTATGCTATTAGTTAGGTGGCTATGTGTTGGCTATATCAGGTGTGTGGTAGAAATTAGGTGGCTGTATATCAGGTGCGTATGGTAGAAATTAGGTGGCTGTATATCAGGAGTGTATGGTAGTACTTAGGTGGCTATGTGTTGGTATANTCCACCACTGTCACTGCGATCACAGTCACATCCACCACTGTCACTGCGATCACAGTCATATCCACCACTGTCACTGCGATCACAGTCACATCCACCACTGTCACTGCAATCACAGTCATATCCACCACTGTCACTGCAATCACAGTCATATCCACCACTGTCACTGTGAACACCACATCCACCACTGTCAATGTGACAACTGTCACATACACCACTGTCCCGTACACCACTATCACGTACACCCCTGTTATATCAGCTCACAATAATCTCTTGGCTGTAAATAAATCACTCAGGGATGCCACTGTGTCATATGTGTGTGTTTTAGAGAGAATTAAAGACTATAACAAAGACCCCAGCCAAAGCTGCCTTTCAAATTCTAATCTAAGTCTAAGTACCAATACAAATTTGTGCAGTAGCTGACAGAGCAACCTGACTGAAAAAAACACTCACATCAGCTGTATACATCAAACCAACCGGTACTATGATAGTATTGTAGCAGTTAGTACAATAATACAAAATGAATAAAACAATAACCTTATATTTACAATACAAAATCAACAAAGTTAGCCTTCTTATATGAGAATTCATAAGGAATGTTCAATATTCTACAATTACAGAGATAATCTTTATAAACATAATTACTATACACAATGAATGCATCATTCTGATTCAATAAATAATTACAACTTCAGTTATATTTTCACAGAGAATGATTTACACCCGGAAATGCACTCATTTTCACATCACCATCCACACTTGTAATTCATAATGTAACTATTATAACTCGTAGACACAACATTGCCTACACAGGCTTATGGAAATTCATCTTTGTCTCAACTCATTACATGTCTACTACCTTAAAACTCAGTCTGGCTCTTCCGTAACACTTCATCAGCCATGAGAGAAAGGTCTTGAGGGTTGAAATTGAATAGACCTTACTCCATTGAAACTAATCCATAGCTCGGAAAAGTTACGCACTCACGCAGGATATACTCACTTCCTAATCTAAGAATGTGAATACATACATTCATTGATAATTGATGAATCCAGTAAAAAATGGAGTAAAACTTCAAAATTCGCAGTCAGGACGCAATAATTACGGCTGTTTTCCTATGCATTCCACGCTTCTACAGTACCAGACCAAACATTTCCATTTTCAAACTTTCTCTTACCTTAAAAATAATTAACGCCTTCCAAAAGGGTCAGAATAACTTAGAAACTTGTAATGCAACATAGTCCAGCGACGAATTTAGACGACCTCACCAAATTCTACAGCAATCTGCCATTTTTCTTCCCAGTCCTCTCTTCTTCGCGATTTATTGTTGTTGCCACTTCTCAATTATCAAAGAATTAACTACACATTAAACACATCCGATAGTCCAATTAAGTTCAAAAACAACAACTTGATTAATTTACCTACCTTATCTGTTAGTAACTTTCCTCCACTCCTAAAGAAACAAAGATAGATTAGCGAAGAAAAGCGACCCGGTTCTTCTTCTCCTCCATTTCCTTATTTCGTCCCGTTCCTATATTTTACAGTACAGTACTAATTAATAAATACCATCTATTAAATTACCTCAAAAATCATGAATTTTATTTAGAATATTTACTAAAATGCATAGTTTGATGAAAATAAGAAGCATTTACGCAACTTGGTCAAAGTAGAAGGTTTGTTATGGTTTGTTACGAGGACACGGTGGTCACCTAGAAGTTCTAGCGGGGTAAATGCCAGAAGCCGCTTGCTCGTTATCCAAATATCTCTGTAATACGCAGGAAACTTCAACCCTAAAAATAATTGCGCATTTAAAAGCATTCTTAAATGTTCAGTTCTTTAAACGCCTTAGACAATACTAGGAAAACATTCGCAGTGTTTTCCCTTTTCTTACGTTATGAGAGTAATAGTATATCAACAATTCCTATGTTTGAGCATTCAAAAAACATTGATCGTTCATACATAAAAAGCTGTGCTCATACGAAGAGTTCAAAAAGAAACTCAGTATGTATTACGTACTAAAAACGACATTGCATAAATTTGAAGCACCGATAGCGTGTTTGAGAAAATTTTATATTTCATTCATTCACAAAAGCATGGACACATGAACACCGGAGACACCCGTGTCCAGTGGCCGTACGAGTGTGTTACAGATTCACAAAACGTAGAGGCCCGTTCACACATGACAGCAAATGTTCAAATCTCTTACTGAAATTCTCAAATCATTCGTTAGTTATAGGGAAGTATGTCTATACAATTATGGAACTTTTGTTGGTAACAACACACAGTAATTACCAACCTTAGTCGTAGCGATTTTCAACGTAATGTAATTTGGGAACGTGACACACACATGCATTGTTGAACATTTATAGGTATTTTTAATACTACCAGGCACTCATTATTTCTTTTCGCCATTGGCTCTAAGTGCATCTGTAAGTGATATGAAATAGATCTCCTTAATCCAATATGTTATTTTGTAATATGCTCTAGTGAAATGGAAAATAAATATATTAACACTGGCATAACTGCCATAGTGAAACCAGGAATGTAATAATAATAACGCTGATTGTATATGCTATGATTTCTCATATAAAATTAGTTTTTATATTTCCCTGCAAAATTATTTAAACAGAGATGTAACATATATGTCATGATATTACAGTCCCAAGTTCCATGACACGGAACTTAAAAATTTATTACATTTAAAGGGCAGTAATAAAATTTATGTTGTGCCATTTCCATATATAATAGGCAGTGTATCTTTCTGCGTGTGTCCGTCCGTCCCATTACTTCCTATCTATTACTGAAGAAAAATTATTGAACTGAAATCAGAACGGGTATGCATGTATTACAAGCATTCTATTGTGGATACCAAACGGGCAGGATCACTATACAACACGCTATTGTTTCCGTTATTAGTTTTCTTCTCATACACGGCCATGTAATCGGTATATAAATAGAAAATGAAAGTTCTATATACATTCATGAAAAATATTCAGATTCTGATAATACCACGGGTAGAGGTGAAAAATGTATTTTATTTGATAGATCCTTAATTTTATCACTTTAAATTAAGAAATTTCAACGGATACTATCTTGGCTATGCTATCGGTACATAAGATGCGCAATGGAAGTTCTGTATATATTAATGAAAAATATTCATTTAAACGCAATAATTCGTCACAAATGTTTACTGCATTCATCTTTATAATAATTTCAAATCAGTAAAATCTAAACCGTGGAACTTCCACGGGAACTGTCTGGTGACACAAGATTTGAGCCAATTGTAACGAATGCGACATTTAGTAACTGCAATGGTATCGAACGGAGAGTTGATAATATAAAAATTAAACGATACAATCCAACAAACGCTGTAATCGGTTTGTGTTTCCCATATGAGCTGTTTTATTTTTAAAATATCATAAAACCTTCACTTAAAAATGGGTGTTATGGCTAGCTTCTTTTTATCATAAGTGTTCTTAGTCTTCTTTGCTGGTCTGTTTGAATTGGAGTCTTCATGATAGTTAAACCCATAAGAGATGGGAAATAATAAGACCTTTACCTCGTCATGATATTGATTGAAGAGGTTTTATTTAAGATGTACCTACAATTCTTACAGGGAATTTATGTACCAGTTTAAAACGCAAGGTGAAATGCTATATCAAATAGAAAAAATCTGTAAGAAGTACCTGTGAAAATCAAAATATCAGGGAGTAAAAAATAGAAGAATGAGGAGAAGATTTCACCAATCACCAGCTTGGTCGACTATCACCAGCTTGGTCGACTATCACCAGCTTGGTCGACTGGATCACCAGCTTGGTCGACTATCACCAGCTTGGTCGACTGGTTATCACCAGCTTGGTCGACTGGTGAGCGAACCTGCTTGCGAGCGGAAAGACCCGGGTTCGAATCCCGCGGCCGACATGGTTGACGCGGCTAGATATACGGCATGGGACTTGGGTAAAACAACCGAATAATTATCGAAGTAATTATACGACCCAAGAATGGGCCAGAAGGTTCGTTCCTATAGCCTCATTCTATTCTATTCGATTCGATTTAAAACAACTTGGAACGGAATACTAGACATTCTGATCTAATATTTTGCTACATCAACTGACATTGGAAATTTAAAAACAAGCATAAAATGTGTGTTATTATCACACCCCATTAATATGCAAAAGATAACCTCATAACCAATTGAAGCCGAAGTAGCTTTATTATTCAGGTATAAGTTGATAATTTCAAACATACTGTTGTAGGTAAAACCCACCGTATAGTAATTCCTATTGATGAGTTTTCGCTGCTGACAATAATTCATCGACAGTCATTTTAACAATACTTTCTCTCACTTTCTAGCTTTTTTAACATATTCTGGTCTTTGCTTTTCTTTTTTCGCCTTTCTTATCACTTTCTGGCCTATTAAGTGCCAAGTCTACTTTGACTTATCAACGCGTGGCTTATGCTAGTGTTTCTTAAATTTTCTATCGACGAGTCACTTATCATACAATTCTATGGAACAGCTTTTTTAACAGTTCTACAGCTGTTCAACTAGGACATTTTCCTCGAACGGGGAATCTTGTTGTGTTTCCATGCAGATAGGCCTTCCGATAACAATCTCCTAGACTTTCAGTTACTGCTGTGCTCACACTTCCACGGACCTGCGTATGCAGGCCAGAGATATAATCTTTATCTTCGTTATGGAAATTTGATGTGATAGTTCACATTTTACTTTGATTATTCATTAGAAGAGCTTTTAATTTCGTCAGCAGTCACTGAGAGACCGTAAGAACTATGGAAACTAGATATTCATCCTGTTGTCATTTAGTTGGTAGTGTGTGCAGTGCGGTCTTCAATATGTAAATCCGCATGAAGAAAAGAGTCATTTATGCAATGCTAACAACTGCATGATAATGCTATTCCAGGAGGAGAGGATTATTTTTATTCATTTTTAACTTCAGACAAGCATTTGAAATACAAAGAATAGATGACGTTGACCACGTTAATGCAGTTACATTCAGAAGAGCGTATTCCTACAAGCTTCTTGATGACTTACCTTTAACTTTTACATACCACACGTGTTTCGGCAATTCAAATTTCACAAAAGACAATGCATGAGGATCTTGACCCTATTACCTTTGACTTAGGTACAACATCTGCATCTCATCTGGCAATAAATATTTGACGTAAACAGTAGATAAACGTTCGACACTCTTAACTTAGGCAAAATATTTGTGCCTTGACAATCTTGTAATTGAGGCAGGCTCTACTCCCACGTCTCTGTAAATTTACCTCCAAATTGTCAAAGCTAATTACGTGACAATAATTATTGCATCCGGAAGCAAACTGTTCATCAAAATTTGGCTCGAGAATTTTCTTCGGGGAGCATTTTTTTAATATCATGTGAATACATACATGATATGCTCGAAAGACTTACTTCGAAGGGAACCTTCTTCAAAGGCACAATTCAAAGGACAGGTTCTCTTCAGTACAAACATGGCCTGCAATTGTTAAAAATGGCCATCCACTCCTCATGGAGATAAGAATCCACGTAAAAAATAGAGTTCATGTGATTTAGATCCAAACTGAAGTCGCACGGCCAAGAATTCCTTAAGATCTCATCATGATTAACGAAGTTAAAAGGAAGAATACTCGAGAGAAAGAAGTCTTGAAAATCCGCAACAAATCGACTGATTCTCTTTGATCTCTCTTGCTAGATGATGGTCAGAAGCCGCTTTCCGAACTTCTTCCATGAGTTTTGAAGAACGCAGGCTAATCTAAGCTATCTATTGCTATCTGTTTAGAAGAGAAGATCACGTTGCTCTGCTCAAATTGTACAGCGGCGGCTTGTTTTTGGCAACACTTACTTCATGCTTTAAAATGCCTATTGTTTTGGTGAGCCATTGAGCTGCTCACGAAGGCTTGCTGTGACTAATTGAAATGTAGATTGTGCTCTTGTGGTTCAGATTACTGTTCTAAAATATCAATTAGGATTGAGTTGAGAGATACACTCTTAAGATATCTATTGCTGTATTGTTTATTTATTTCTCTGTGAAGGATGTTGGAGGAAGATAGCCTCGTATATGCGACTGTCAGAACTAATGTACTTCGAACTAAGGAAGACAAAGCAAAATTCTTCGTACACGCATGGTTATTGCCATGTAATACAATAGAACATCTTTATGGAGTATTATGTTTTTATTGTTACTAATTGGTGTTAATGAAACTGTAGCCGCAGGCTACAAATGTTCTTGTTTATTAGTTTTGAATTGTTACAATTATTTGTGGCAATATAATAATTATTCGTGCTATAATTACTTTCAATATTTTCATCGCTACTAATACTAGCAGAGTGATTACTATTATGTTAGTAACAAGATCACTCGCATCACTTATATTTTTCTTATTATTTTCCAATTATAACGAACATTATTCTCCTCCTTGTCCTTCTTTCTATTATTATATATCTTATTGCCATTCTCAGGTCAGAAGAAAAACAAACTGGAGCTCGAATAGGACAATCACAGGAGAACTCCATAAGTTTCCTCATGCAATACACACTTTAAATTTAACAGCCTTAAAATTATGACGGTCCTTAAAACGAATGATCACATAAAATATTTGCTATATTTGACCAGTATTTTATTATGCATCATGTAATACCTGTTGCGGTGCATGCCCTCCAGCTAAGTGATGTGTCATATGAGACCTACGTATGTGTGTTGTATGTAAGTGTGTTGTGTGTTGTATGTAAGTGTGTTGTGTGTCGTGTACGTGTGTTGTGTGTCGTGTGCCTGTGTTGTGTGTCGTGTGCGTGTGTTGTGTGTCGTGTGCGTGTGCTGTGTGTCGTGTGCGTGTGTTGTGTG
>VCRD01000187.1:11746-73975 GCA_006783055.1 Trinorchestia longiramus
ATGTGTGTATGAGAGTGATGTGTGTATGAGAGTGATGTGTGTATGAGAGTGATGTGTGTATGAGAGTGATGTGTGTATGAGAGTGTCGTATGTATGAGAGTGATGTGTGTATGAGAGTGTCGTATGTATGAGTGTTTAGAACTGCTCACTACAAGAAGTTCACCTCAAAATAAGCAGATTTTTGGCCGGCGATGACAGCAAGACCTCGAAAAAGGACTAATTAGAGTTGCAAGCTCAAACTGATTGCTCAAAATACTCCAACTTTTACTGGTAACTCAAACTTAGTTGTCAAACTTAGTTGTCACAGTTAGTTGTCAAACTTAGTTGTCAAACTTAGTTGTCAAACTAAGTTGTCAAACTAAGTTGTCAAACTTAGTTGTCAAACTTAGTTGTCAAACTTAGTTGTCAAACTTAGTTGTCAAACTTAGTTGTCAAACTTAGTTGTCAAACTTAGTTGTCAAACTTAGTTGTCAAACTTAGTTGTCAAACTTAGTTGTCAAACTTAGTTGTCACACTTTGTGATCAAACTTAGTTGTCAAACTTAGTTGTCACACTTTGTGATCAAACTTAGCTGTTGAAAATGACAGTCGTGTTTTTTCATACATTCTCGTGTTGTAATACAAGACGCCTCATTCAGGCCTAATGCAGTGAGTAAAAGTTCTTCATCAATTTTCTGCTAGGAACGTAACAAGATTTGTGCATGGTTTTTAGGAAAATTGTGTTTTTTAATTCTGACTCGTGTTTGGATTCTTTTGTTATTCAAAAATGGTTTCGGTTACTCTTTACTTATTTTTAATGGTGAATGATTGGTGAAGAAATTGTAGAATTAATTCTCTATTATTATTAAACATATTTAATTTAGCCCTAAAATCACCAGTAATCATATATTGTAAGGGTAATTATTTGTGCCATTTGGTATTCAATAAATATTTGCCATCTGATGAGCAATAAAAACCAACGTAGAATAATCATTCTTAATTGCCGTAACTGCAGCAAGCTGCAATTGCAAGTCAACAGACGTAAAAATTATACAAAACAACTGAAAATCTAAAAAATACAAGAAAATAAAAATATAAGCGCATAGAACGGGACAGTTTAAAAAATTATATAGCTGTAATTTCTACCGTCACCTAGTTTTCTTTGCCCTGTACTACGGAAATTTTGAATTTAAAATCAAGCTCTTAGCAAGTAACGTAGAAAATTATGAACTTCCACGTTACTTATTTCAGGAAGTCGGTAGTGACTTGCCGAACTTCCTGTACCACTACTAGAGGTTAAAACTAAGCATCATCTTTCTGTGTCAAGATGCTCATTACAACACAATCTTAATCCATCCTAAAGCAGTATTTTGATGTATTTTGTTGACGGAGGTTGGTGATATACAATCCTCGGGTAATGGCAGAGGCATGAGTGTCGTGTTCTTATGTAACTGAGTTGAACTTGAGCACAACCACAAGGCGGAGTGCATGTATTAGCTGCATTACTGAGTAAGGAAGTGAATATGCAGTGACCTCACAAACAGCCCAATATCTTATCACATCTTGCTCAGGAATTCAGTGAACGCATAAACACTATGCAGAACTGTACTCTATTGTTCATTAGCTTACAACGTCCTGGCTAGTAGTATGTGTTCTGATGCAATATTGTTTCAGAAGTATTTGTTGAACGGTATACGTTTACGCAAAATTAGACTCCAAGTACTTTATTCAGCAAAATGATTATCAACCTAGGCCTTCGTAACCCATGCTGTGAGGAAGTCAGACTCTTGGAGATTTTGTACATTTGGAAGTCAGAATGGTAAAATGTAGAAATATTCATTTAGTAAATACACACTCTCAGGAAATATCATATTTCGAAACATCCATTCATATAATGTTTGCGATGATATTTCAACGTTATTTCAAGAGACAGAAATCTCTTTTTAAATTCGAAGATACTTTCGCAATACATACTACGACAACATGGGATTTGGGTATCAGACGGCATGGGTCTTGGGTATCAACCCAAGAATGGGCCAAGCGGCTCGTTCCTATAGCCTTATTCTATTCTATTCTAATAAGTCATGTTAGCTACGTGCATTCTCACAAAACACATCTTTGTTTATTTAAAATCATGGACGTACATCAATGTTGAGATACTGTTCCCGTGGTACACACACATACACGTTTTCCCGAACGACGAACGTCGAAAGTTAGAGCCGTTATCAGAATGGTAAAAATTTGGTGGGCGTCAATTATATTGCCGTGTCTTCAGTTTATAAGATTGAAAGGCTCCAAAAAAGGGCATACATATTCAGCGATTCTTAAACATTTATCGTGTCCTAGTAGGGACGAAGAAGCAACAAGCATAAAAAATCAATGGATTCTTACCTAAATTTTATTACTTTCGATTTACACCATACGGGTGAAGTAAAGAAAAGAAACCCTGCGCAAACGAAATTTGTGTGTGACGCTCAAACTTTGGGAGATGGGCATCGATAGTGCTTTCATTGCTCTTCATAAAGACCAGTAGTGAAATAAAAAACTACTGTATTGTTTCCTTCTATCCAAACGCATGACGCTGCTCAGCCAGGCATACACGCTGGGATTCCATAAACCACACAACCAAACCTAATCCGATCAAATGCGGGTGTTGACCTGGACAGTCACGGGCAGCTGCAGTTGATGTTAAGGAAAGAAACGTACGAGAAACTTGTAAATTGAATTGTGATAAATGGCCTGGGACACCACCCGTAAGTATTCATAATGCAATTGTTTCCGATGACGATAGTAAAGAAAGAAAGAAACAGTTAAATATTTGCACACGTTTATTAGTGCGGAATGAAGTAGATTCTGTTCCACGATTTTGTTAAAAATAATAATTATCATAACTCGTGTAAAATTTGGGAGGTGGAGTGCAAAAATTAACTAAAAGGGGTCAATTGTTCCACTTCAATTCCCGATCTACAGCTGTTGACAACGATGCTCACGTGATACTGTGGGTATTGTCGCTTGATTTATGTTCATGAAAATGCATTAATAGATTATTAGCGCTTCTTAAAGTCCATTGGCACATCCGACAATCACAATGCAAACGCCCAAAAAATGGGAATGTATCAGTAAGCTCTCACTAAACATTTACCTTAAGATTATTCAGCATAGAACAGCGTCGTAACTTACGCTGTGCCTATGCCTGGTGTAATGCTGCTAACTCATGTAAAACTGACCTGTTATTCTGATTCACCTAGAATAGAATAAGGCAATAGGAACGAGCCGTTTGGCCCATTCTTGGTTCAATACCGAAGTCCCATGCCGTAAAGATGAAGATGAAGTCCTATGAAGATAAAGTCCCTCAGCTCATAGTAAGATGCAATTTTGTGTATTATGTATTGTTTGTATATTCTGTACATATCCCAAATAAAGTGACAAAAGCTACCTGATCAAATTAACTGACTGTGGTGTAATCGAATAATCCAGGACATAAAATTGATTTTTTCAGTATTATTACAGTGAAAACGAAGGTATTTTAACCTCTGATGGATATTAAAAAAACAATTACATAATATGATAATTTTATTACCAAAGGTGTTGCAGGGTCTTACTTATTTCTCCACATAATCGCCAAAACGAATTGCACTTCATAGGATACATTTGGCGCAGACATCGATCATGACAATCTTCAAATGCCTATATCTCGGGCAATCAGGCTGTAACTGTTTTGGTGATTATGTAGAAAAATAAGTAAAACTTTGCAGTACTTTTGGTAGTAAAACTATTATATCGAGTATATATGTCCATTTTTCATAGCCCATAGAAGTTTGAAAAAAACGCCTTCGAAAATCACTCATTTTAAATATCAACTTAAAACACATTGTACTAGTGTATAGTATATATATTTATATATATATACTATAATATATAATATGTATATCGTAAACAACTCATTGCATATTACTGAATAATATACAGCTCAATATTCCGTTGATATATCAATTCAGAATACATTATACCGGCGACGTATCCCAGAAGCAATGCAGCCAGCCGTATTACTTTGTATTGCACCTCAAGACTGCGGGCACTAAATTACTTACAAGTCCATGAACGTCCATCATCTTTGACGATTATAGCCGTAGCCTTTTACAGCCTAACAAATCATTGATGCGTTTTTCGATAAAAGTATTCTTACAGCATTGGTTCAAAATCTGCCTTACGAGAGCAATTTCTATATTTTGGCTTACATCATAGAACTCAGTTAACAGTTCTGAGTTGGTCTATGAAATAGAATTGCAAAATAATTTTTCGTTACATGCGTACAGGCTATTACAAGTTCAGAGGTTATCGCAATTTGACAAGCTATTACAAGCTGACAGGCTGTAAAAAGTTTACAGGCTATTAGAAGTTGACAGGCTATCACAAGTTGACAAGCCATCACATGTTGAGAGGCTATTACAAGTTGACAGGTTGTAAAAAGTTTACAGGCTATCAAAAGTTGACAGGAACTCAAGGGTAGAATGCAAAGTCACACATGCATGGGCTGAGTATTTTTTTTCTTTGCTGAACACAAGTTTTCTGTTTGGAAAATGAACTACAGTGTAATTAAAAAATGACCTTCAACTCTGAAATTTCGAGGTACCCTATGATATTGTTATGAAATTACAGTTGCATATTTTCAAATGGTGATTTACTAAACTCTATAAAAGACTGTCAAAAAGGTGTCGTAGGAGCTGGAGGAGAGGTAGCCAGGCAAATTTGAGCGTGAAGAATGTGCTAAGAAACAGTCTCAGATTGTAGAACAGATTAAACTAGATTGCTAAGAGCAAAAAAATGAAGCATGTTATATCATGACTACCTGCATCGGAGCAGGTGCATGAAACGAAATACTTGTTTTCTGTACTTCTAGTATGAGGATCAACGATTTCAAAAGGAGAAAGAAAAATCTGGGAAGGAAACCAAGTTCTGCTCATTACTAGTGCAAAAAACGATACGAAAGTCAATAAACGGCTTAGCATCTGCTAATCCGAAGCATCTCTAAAGCCTATTAACTCAGACGGACTATCCGAAACCAATCCTGGCAATGCACTTTTTCACTTTTTGAATTGTTTAGACTCACGTTTCCGTGATTAATGATGCTTGTTAAACGACATTCTTATCTTCCAAATTATTAGCATTAAAGCATTGCTGCTTTACAGCTCGCCATTTTACCACAAGTGAAGCAAAGAACATTACGATACAGTATTTTGAATAACGAAAACTTCAAAGTTATTGAGAGCGCAGACAAGTAATGCGTAATATTTGTCTCATAAAGACTGCCTCATTACTACTCACGCGAGAAACCTCGCATGCAGGATGTACAGTAGTGAGTGAACTAAAAGATAATTAAAAACGTGTTGCTCTATGGGATTTTATTCCTCCTTTATCTTGTAAATTTCTTGTCTCTGTCCCCCAGGAAACGCAACTCCGTCTGTGCGGTTGAGCAAAGTGACCTGTTCTGCCGGCAAATTTTAACGAAGAGTAAGCCAATACCGGAGAACAAAAGGAAGCTACAGCATTTTATCAATCACACAACCGACGACAAATCGGAAATAATGCCTGGATCAAGCATTCTTTAATCATGTCGCTTTTTGTTGGAGCTGGAATAACAAATTATTGTAAATGTGATTGCGTTACTCTTCGAGCCATCGAAGCATAACGAACAATTTGTTTCAGTATAAATTCAACACAGCTTATATATCATAAAAGACTGAATGAGGATTACTAAATACCTGCAAGTTAAGTTATAAAAAGAACAGCAAGCAATTCTTAGAATGACAGAAGTAAAAGGAATATTTTGCGGAAAGGAAAATAACATTTTCTTACTTTTTGCTGAGCTGCTGGAATGTTCCGGAAAATCAGCAGTCAGCTCTGTCGAGTACATTGCACTGCTGGATTTTAACTCAAATTGAATCAGTAATTACTGAACAGTCTTAAGACTTTCAAACTTCAAACAAAACTTTCAGTTATTTTCGAGAATTTGAAGTACACTTCTACGAAAAAAAGTGATGAATAAAGGCAAATCCTTATGGATAAACAACAATAATTTTCATTAAATAGTTTCAACCAACTTTGAATTGTGCCAAGAAAACAAGTTTAATTTGAAAGAAAAGTGAACGTGGGGGATTTAGAACCAGTAATTATAGCTACAATCATGGCAATTGTATGAATATGCAGAGCATACAGGGTGCACCTTTGGAATGAGAACAAATCTTTTATTTAGATGTGTCTATTTTTTTAAGAATATTTTTTCTCAGGGTCACTCCTAACTCTTAAACGTTCATGCGCTTTCATGACTATGTTATGCATCACCTCGGAAAATGTTTCAGGTCTGATAGCATTATTTACTAAGGGTTTTAAATAATTAAAGAAATTGATAACAACTAATTCTCTTTTCAAATGGTGTTATATTTGTTCAACGATTAAAACTTGTTAAGTAACGTCAGTTTCTTTTCGGGTCCCGTAACGCCGGGACACACTATGCAAGAATATTTATCCGTCTCCCCTCCCTCTACTTATACACTAAGGAGAGAGCTGTTCATGCGAGTCTTTTGAAGAAGAGATGAAGAAGCTTTCACTTTTCTCACTCCTGAAGTCGAGTTGTCGTATCTCAACAAAAATGCTTTTTCTTGATGTTACCTCAAGTTTGTGAAATATCCGCTTATATAATGTTACGGATCAAATTAAAGTCATCCTGTCAACAACTCATTTAGGTAAAAAGTCTATAACCCACCACTAACGTAAATTAATTTAACAAAGTGATGTCAGGACAGATCTTTTTGAGAGTGCGACTTAGTTGAAGCGCAAACGCATGGAAATAATGGTTTTTGTAGCACAACTTCAGAGTTTCAGATCTTAACCAAGAGATTCAGAATGGTATGGCCCCCTGTAAATATATGATGCATGAAATATTTCATTTTTTCAATTGTGAGCTATGTTCACAGTTGCTATCATTTTAACACGTTTCCTGCGATTGTTTAACCGGTACAAATCTTTACTTTGTACACATAGTCACTAGAAGGCTCTGTAAAATTTACACTTAACCTAACCTAACCTAAGGGACCCATCGGTGGGCCCCTTCGCAGGAAATGTGTTAAAATGATAGCCCAATCATCTGAAATCTCAAATTGTATAACATGTCATGTTTGTAGGTGATCAAGAATAATCTTTCAACCGAAGTCGTGACTTTTAAGGGTAAGTTTAGGGCATTGGATGTTAACCCAAGAGGAGGACTAGAGCGGGGCATATGAGCACGGATACATAGAGTAGGGAATAATAGGTATTGTGCGTAACACTACTCCTAACCCCAGGTACAGGGTTGGGACGACCAACGCACATGAGCTGGGTAAAAGGGTGGGGACTCTTGGTGCTGGGCGAGGCAGGGCGTGGGGAGAAGAGGCATGCAGGTTAGGGCGGTGGTCTTGACCAGGTGCTGTGGCACAAGTGTGATGCAGGCAACCACTACCCTGTGGGCGGAGCTACGACGCCACGGTAGAGTGAGAGGCGGAGGGGTGAACGGGAATGAGCAGTTTTTCGGGGGTGATAGGCCGTGCGTTTGGTCGCCAGCGACGCAGGAAAGGGAAGAGGAGAAGGTGGGTGGTCAAGGAGGCTACTGCAGGAGAACAGACATGAGGGCCTTCATTCTCCATGCATCTCGCATCGAAAGCGGAGCTGCGCTTAGCTTTCCAGTGTCGTGAGTCTCTGTGTGATCTCGTTCTCCGATGTCGAAACAATTGACTGATCGAGGCAATCGTCCTGTGAACAAGTGATACATAACTGAAAAAACGGAACTACTGTTCATGGACTTGGAAGTGGATGCGTTCCACGAGCACAGCTCAGTCTGGATCTAGTGCTCTGCCAATGAACATCACTGATAAGTGTGACAGTGCTGTACTGTGATTGAGTTAAATAACTCTATGCAAGTCAAGTGCTCTTTCCTGGAACGCTACTGAACACCAGTGAATGGACTTGAAAGTGACATTGCTGCAGCTCATTCAGATTTAGAGGTTGCTTATACAAAAGAAAATGAACGGTGGATCTTCTAATTAATATAGCATCACTTGTAATTTTCTTTTAGTGAATTGAGATATTGAGTGACACGTATTGATGTATCATGTGCCTGAGATAACAGTGATTGTTTATTTTTAGTGCTTACGAATGGACTGGGCGACACTATAACAAGTGACGTCATTTCAATGTTGGAAGAAACAGAACGTTGCCATAGAACTGGTTTATTTACATTTTATTGTAGGACACTGAGATCAAAACAATAACGGTTTTCCTCGGAAAAGCTTAAAACTACAATATAAATTTAGTCATTTCTCCATTTTGATTGGTTTATATATTTTTTCAGTTTATTATCTATTATTTTTCTAATTTCATCTACAATATAAAAATTTTTGACTATTTTTTAATTTGATGCGGTTTTCAAAGTCTTCATTCTACCAGCGTAAGTACAACTTTTGTTGTTTATAGGAAATGAAACTTCGTAAACTTTTCCTAGACGTTTCAAATAATTTTTTATGTGAATTATTGCAGGTAACTGTGAGTCAGAATTATTACAAAATTTTTGAAAAAGTTCAGTAACCAAGTCTTAGTTAATTTTGAAAGGAATATTGCTGCAGTTGTTCGGTCGAGAATGGCTGTCAGACCGTCGGAGTCGGTGAGTTGCAAATATTATTAGGAGCTTTCTATTCAGGGCTGTATTAAATGCTAAGTATTGCCTCTACGTTTTGTCCCTTGCGCATTATACAGGTAATCTTTTTGCTTAAATGCAATAATTTTCCGTCATTCTTCTGTTGCCATTTGGGTATGAGCAGGAGGTATAGCCTAGCTTTTAAACATAAGCAGTTCTTAAATTTCGAAGTAGATTTACAAAGTTGAATGATAAAATTTAAACTTTTCTTATGGAATTCTGTTACTTAACAAAAATTCACTCCATTCATTCATTCATTCATTCAATTTTGAAAAAGAAGATAATTCATACGCTGTCATTGGTATCTTGTCGACTTGATCACTATTTCCTTTTATGAACTCAAGTCGTTGACTCACAAGAATTCAGTGTTCCAACGTGTGCTTTGTGCAATCTTTCTAGAATGTTGATATGACTGTTTTAAGACAAAATTCCTCGAATTATTTTCGCTATTATAAGGTTTCATAGAACGTAAATCGGCTTCTTTGGTGGGCGTAATTTGCCCAACAGTCTGCGGAGTCAGTCCACCCTGTTCGCCAATATTGGTTTGGGTTCAGCGTCAGCATGCATTAGTTTTCCATTTGTTATCGTGTTCTATTACGTTTAAAATACTGAGATACGTTTTATTTACGATTATATTGGTTGAGTTTGATTCTGGTAATCATTTATAAGTACGTACATGCACCTTCGAACGTGGCACGAAGGAAAGATTTTCAAGGTCATTCATTTTGATCCTCTTAACATGTTTTCTTTCATAATCCACGACCAGTTGGAAAATGTGGTCAACGTGAATTTAAATCTTGCACAATTTTCATCTATCACTGAATTTTTGTGCAACGCGCAAATATATTCATTTCAGATACATGCTTATAAACGCAGCACTGCTTTTAAATTCCCAAGTAGAGGTACAAAGTTGAATTATGAAATTTCACTTTATACTCTAATATTAACATTCAACTTATTAAGTTCAGCAAGTGTTTTAAATCGAGAGGTAAACAGTTCCTGTTGATAATAATTAACAACCTTACAGTTTCATAGAATTGCAGTGTTCTCTGTACAACATTGTTGTCTGTATAATTACAGAGTGACAGTGTTGTCTGTATAAATACAGATTAACAGTGTTGTCTGTATAATTACAGAGTTACAGTGTTGTCTGTATTAATACAGATTAGCAATGTTGTCTGTACACTTTTATCAGATACCTAAAGGGACACAAGTAACGATATTTGAAGCACTGTGTGAAAGTAACGTTTCTAGAAGATACTTAGGTGAATTAACGAGTTCTCTTGGTTGTTCGTAAGTGCAATAACTAACATTCTAACTTCATATAGAACTCAACTTTTCAAACTATTAATATATTTCAGTTAGCGTTAAATTCATCTCCCTTATATCATATTTTTGTTATGGAGTTTCCGTGGGGCAAGAATGTTATCTCCTCTCACTTCTGACTCGAGGAAATATCACAGTGCCTTATTATAAGCAATGTCTGAAAATTTTTGTTCCGAGGAACTTGACTCGACTACAGGCTGAAATATCATGATTGCTCTTGGGTGTGTGCATTTTACCGGGTTTAGATAATAAAGTACGTAATAAATTTGTTTATAAGTGAGCTCCTGGTGTTTGAAAGCCACGACCTTCCTTCCTTAGTAAACTTTTGGAAAAAATACGCAGTTAAATGTCTTTATTTTTCGGTAAGGATCATTATCACATATTTTTAGTCAAATATCAAAAGTAACGCTAATTTGAATAATGAGCCTTGCAATTTGTCCTTGGCCACTTGGATTCTTGTTTGGAAAATAAAAAAAGCACCGAAGCGGCTCACGTCCCTGCCTGCAATTCATCCTTGTGTGTGAATGCCAGACAAGGTCGCGAGGTGGAGCTTCGTATAAGAAGTCCACGGAAATAAAACACACATTTTCAAATGCGAGAATCCCCCTCGAGGCTATGCGTATGAACTAAAGGTCTATCAACGACCAACTCTGTGGTTTCAGTTGTTCTTTATGAAAAAATTTCATTAAACTTGCTTCAAAAAACAATGTTACTGTTATTTTATGGGTGTAAGCGTACTGTTCGATAAAATTATGTACGAAAAACAAAGGGAAATAATATAACATTACTGAATTGCCACTATCTGATTTGCATTAAACGAAGCATGTTAATTTTGCTGCAATATTCAAGTATTCATTTTCTCATCATTTGTGATCCCAGATATCAAATTTGTATTGCCCTGAGCGTTTATTTTCTTATTAAATGTCTTTTATAAAACATTAATTTACTCCTGAATCTTCCTGTCACCTTTTCTGAACGACCATAAGCGTCATTTTATTTTTATTGTGCTTTTTTATTTATTATTTGACGATAAACCACCATGAAAAATCGATTCTTGGCTATGCAGGATATATTTGATTGCGTTCATTTGTTTCAAGAAAAAGAAGAAGGTTCGGGTGTGTATCACAAAGCAGACTCCTACCTGAGCCTCATACCTGTGGCTGAGCGCCAATATCACAACGCTGTTTTCCCATTACTTCCTTATTACCTGCTCTTGGTAAATTTTATCAGAGCCATAATTCAAACCAGTTCTCAACTCTCATAGCCTTTCAGGTAAAAAAATCAGAAACTTTTGAAAAAATGCAGTTTTCCATTTAGCATGATAACATTGACATTCATAGGACTAGCTAGGACTATATTTACAATATTTCAGTTAAGAAATTCAGTTAATGCAGTACTTTGAAATTTTAAATAGCGATATTTTAATCGCAAACTGCATTATTGTATTTATTTTCAACACTGTATTTTCAATATCTTCCATAATACAGTAGTGTAGAGCCCAATAATATAGCCCGGGCAGTAAACGAGTCCCACCAATACCATGACCGCGACGTATTCTAGAGCAATTGCATGCGGTTGTTGAGCAAAACCTACGTCAAAGTGTAAGAGAAATGTCTCAGGCACCTGGTGTCAGCATTGCAACAGTCTCGCGCCATTTGAAGATTATTGGAAAGGTGAAAAAACTCGACAAATGGGTTCCTCATGAGCTCAATGAGAATCAAAAGCTTAGGCGTTTTGAAGTGTGCTCGATGCTCTCTCTGCGCAACACCAACGATCCCTTTCTTGACCGAATTGTCACTTGTGACGAAAAGTGGGTCCTTTATGATAACCGTAAACGATCAGGTCAATGGCTCGATCGTGATGAGCCCCCCAAACACTTCCCAAAGCCAATGTTCCACCAGAAAAAGATTATGGGGACTGTCTGGTGGTCTGCAATAGGTGTTATTCACTACAGTTTTTTGGGAGTCAATGAGACCATTAATGCAGAGAGATACTGCAATGATCTCGCTGTTATGCATGCTCGATTGAGCGAAAAGAGACCGGCATTAGTGAATCGACGTGGTCCAATTCTGCTCCACGATAACGCGCGACCAAATGTTGCAAGAATGACCGTCCAGAAACTCGCAGAACTGGGATACGAGCATATTCTCCAGATCTTTCACCTACTGATTATCATTTATTCAAGCACTTAAGCACACTTTTGGATGGTAAAACTTTTAAGTCTAAACAAGAGGTGGAAACGACTTTCAAAGATTTTGTTGCATCACAGCCATTAACTTTTTATCAACAAGGGATAAATAATCTCGTAGTCCGATGGCAGAGATGCATAGCTGCTCAGGATTCATATTTTGACTAAGTTTAACATCTCTATTGTTCATTTACCAAGGATTAAATGCATGCTTCTGAAATCGGCCATTATTTTTGTAACAACCTAATAATACCCATACCATTAAATTAACGTGTGATTTTTCAATCTTTTAATTGTAATCTATTTTAGTGCTCCAATTTTAGTGAATTTCTGGCCCCTACAGAAATTTAATTTTTGTCACTTACAGAAATCTAATTTATCACTTTCGGTATTTCAGTCTCCGTCGTTTTCAGTGCTTCTGTACTGAAGATCTTGACAAAATAACAATTACGACGACACTTATGGTTTAACACGTTGCCTCCTATTGCCTGATTGGTGTAAAACTTCACTTTGTACGCATAGTCACTAGAAGGATCTGAAAAATTTACAGAACCTAACCTCAGTGGTACGTATGTGGGCCACTTAGGTTAGGTTCTGTAATTTTTTCAGATCTTTCTAGTGACTATGCGTACAAAGTGAAGATTTACACCGGCCAGGCAATCGGAGGCAACGTGGTAAAAGGAAAATGGCAACTTAGTGTTCGTACCTAACTCATGAAATAACTTTAACACTATGTACTTTGTTTTGATTACATCTAAAAATTCATTCATTTAGCGGTGTGAATCTGTGTTCCACTTTACTTTAATTCAATACATAGAATTTAAATACTATTTCCAAATATTAATGTAACAAATATCAAGCAAGTCTACCGGATTTCTTCTTATAAGGCTCAAGGATACAAGGGAATTATGTCATAATATTTTGGAAATTAACTAGGGGAGGAAGAGTAAGTAAGGTTTCCCTCATGTAGGTTCTGGTGTACTGGTCATGCTTGTTACAAGAGTCTGTTGTGAGTTTAGGGCCCGAAAAGTACGAGCGGTTTTTTTTAACATGGCTATTGAAAATATACGATCTTTCGGAGACATGTTCGAAAAAACTTTATTTTATAATTTCTTTTTCTCTCTCGTGAGGGAGACTTGGATACAGTAGAATTCCTTTAAACTGGCACTCACTGGCCAAGCTTTTTATATTTATTCATTGTTTTTTCTTCTCTAACTGCTTTAAGCAATTGATATTGTTTTCCTTTTATGTCTAGCGTGTCTATGAATTGTTTGTGGTTACTTGGGTGATATTAACCGGCAACTGTAAAGCCCCATGAGTGCCGGTTAAAAAGACTTCTACTGTATTGAGTCTTTAATTTTTTCATTTGTGGTTTTGTTGCAACAATTAGTTCATTTTTTCGTTCACTTGAGATGCTCACAGCCACAGATGAAACGCCTATCGGACAATTGCTTCGTGAAACATTGTAAAATCTAATTTCATTTGTGAATATATACTATCATTTACATTCACAATTTACAGTTGTTTAAACATCCTTATTATTTTTTCTTTTACAGACGATGGACGATAGCAAACCTAAAGATTATTGTGTGAAATGGAATCAACACAAACAAGCCCTTGTCAGAAAGACGAGCAAGCTGCTCGCCAGCGAAAAGTTCAGCGACGTCACACTGTCCTGCACTGAAGGCAAAAATACGGAGATTCCAGCGCACAAGATAGTCCTTTCCAGCTGCAGCGAATACTTCTCGGTGAGTAGACATGGCATGCTACTTTTTCAGTGCTTTAGCTACTAAAAGAACACTGACGTCCTCTTTTGAAAAAGTTTAATGACGGAAAACTTGATGTTTATCAGCTTAACGCTGCGCTTAACACGTTTGGAACGTTAAGATGTTGCAGTTCTGCTTGTCTAGACGCTGCCGGTAATGTGGTCAGCCAATGAACAGCGTGAGGTTGTGTTGCATTTTTGTCTTTTTGAAAAAATGTGGTCAATAAAAGGAAACTCGGTGGATGCGTTCACAAGTTGAATTTTATCAAGTTTATTCATGATGCTTCAAATTTATTATGGAAGTTTATTCCCATCCATAAAATTTGATGTCTAGTTCAGGCTTCATTCATTTAGGGACGATACGGATCATGCATCATTTCCTGGATGAATTTAAGATGAGAATAATAGTGATCAACACAGTTTTAAATGTTGTGCAATGTATTATAGTGTTTAAAATGAAGTCTGATTACTTTATTTTGAGATGTTTTTGTAATTTGACGAGGAGCAACCAACAAATAACTAGGGCAAAATATGACTAATCATACGCTTTTCGTACGATATACTTGGCTGTCATCTCTTCTTTCCTACAGTAGTATAGGAATGCGCTCATACAGTATTTACCATCAAATTCTTTTTATAGCAGCACTGAATCAAGTCTAATCCAATTCGAAGCACTAACTGTAAATTCATTATCACCAGTTTTATCTTGCCCCGAAGTTAATTCCCTGGAAGTGAAACCTGAGATCATGTCGAGATAGGGCTTAAATAAGAATTTAGTTATAAAAATACTTCAAAAAAGGGTGTATAAAACAAACCGAAAACAGAGTACGGATACCTTTATGCTCCTAATTCATAGGTACATTAATCACATCGATTTTAATGTCTGTAACTTTTTCCTCCACAGAAACTATTCGAGACCAACAAACTTAGTCACCCTGTGCTCGTGATTACTAACGTGAACGAAAGTACCGTGATGCAAATATTAGAGTACATGTATGTTGGCCAAGTGGTCGTTCCACAAAATGACGTGCCGGGTTTCATGAGAGCTGCAAAAGCATTTCAAGTTTCTGGTCTGGACATCGACGAGGGTCGCACATTGCCAGCTTGTAACAACGATGACGTGCAGTTTAAAGAACTTGATTTGTCTAGAAATAAAAAAGTAGAAAATTTACCGAATAGTACACCATCCGATACAGTAACAGAGGAGAGTATCGCCATTCCGCAAAGTTTCATCGTACCTTCCCAACCAGCCTTGAGTTCGGCGCTGTTGAACCACGGACATCTTATTCCTATTGACAACCCTTTTTTAAGCACAGCAGCTCTGGCCCTAAGAAATAACACACAATTTCTATCAAGCCGCCTTGGTTCTCCTTCGCGGGTTGCCCATTCTGGTCCAAGCTTGCCTAAGAGGTCTCCTAGTGGGCATATGGAATCTCCTAAGCAGACTTTACCGGAAAATTATTGTCGAGATTCTTTAAATACTGCAAATAACCGACGCTTTTCTAACTCTCCCGAAGATTCCGTCCATAGTAATGCTAGTCTAGACCTTACAAAGGCGGCATCCTCGAATAGCCCACTGAACAGGCTTGTTTCAAACCCCCTCAGTTCTTTAGTCTCTGTGGCAGATCAACATTCTCACGCTAGTATGAACCCAGTATCAGCTGCGATTGCATCCCAGTTCAATCATTATTCAACGTTCCCGTCTCAAATACATGTTTCACAATCTCTCATACACAAACGATCTCGAAGTAAATCTCCGGAATCCGCCGAATCGAAACCATCACAGGACTGTGTAGATGACGACCACACTTCGCCTCGGTTTCAAGACAACCAAGGGAACAGCCCTCACGATTCAGAACAATCAGGGAAGCAGAACAGCAGCGGAGGTGCAAGTGAACAGTACTCAGATGATGATAGCGGTCCTGAAGCAAAGTACAACGAAAGCGCCGCTTCCCGCACCACTGGAAACGGCAGGGCTGGCTCTGTCTCTCCTGGACCATCTACGTCCACACCTAAAGTCTCGGAAACGTTTGGTCAAGGTTGGTACTCGAAGTTCGTTAATGGGTAGTTCATGTTTATAAGTTACCGTGTTAGAATTCCTTTTCATTTTACTTATCATTGCTCTTCGTGCATTGAACTCGGCATCACTTATCTGCTTGTTTGCTTCTTTTGATCTTTTGCCTGTTTGTTTGAAGGAAATACATTTATTTATTACTTGCATGATAAATGATTCTTTTTTGTATGATACCTTTACTTGATTATTCTCATACTGTATGTGATTTCTTTGTTTTAATAAAAAAATCTCATTTTTCTCCTTAGAAATTTTTGTAACTTGCAATTTGCACCAAAACAATAAACCTTAGCTACTGTAGTTTATCATAGTAGAATTTTCTATCTCACCTATCTGTCTTTGACTTTTTTTAGTGCACCAACCGCTAACGCATCGTAAGTTGAGTATTTTTCTTTACACACACATTTGTTTCGGATGAAATTTCATTTTTTTTACTGTGAGGTGCTTTTCATTCAGCAACATAGCATTTTTTTTGTTGAGAATGCATTTGTAAAACCCTCTGTAGTATAATTTAACTTAGCACAAATCTTTTTAAAAATACCATTCATATCTGATGTAAAGTCTTCGTAGTGTTATTTAATTCCGCCTGCGACCTTTTTTTAAGATTCTCATTCACATCTGATGTAGCACTTTTCGCAGGTTACCCCCGAATGCCGTGGACTTACGGAGTTGACGATTCAAAGATCGTAGCTGACAACACAGGCCCTCAAGGTACGTTCAAGTTTTATTTCAACATCATTTTCAATTGAAAATGCGAGCCACACTTCTGTTTTCGATAGATAAGGATTTAAGTTTAACTTCCTCACATTTATTGCTGAATAATTCACTCCTGGCACGTTCAACTCGACACACTAATGAGGACACTGGAAGTTCGGTGCATGAAAATGGGTTATTCGTTCACGACTCAAGTTTTTATTTACACGTTGGATTTTCCTGTCTCACACGTTCCAAAGAGGTGATGTCTTGTTTGCGTTGTTTGACACAGAGTCTCCCCAAGTTTTTTGATTATATCTTAAGTAAATTAATGGGTTACACACATTTACGGTAACGTGAGAACTGAAACAGCATGTATGGAAACATTTTCAAGTTAATGCAGAGGCCTATGACCTCTCATGAACTTGCAGGCTGAAATCTTCATTTCATTTGTACAGTAAGGATATTGTACGATGTGACATTCGCTACGAAATTAATAATTTTTTATTGACGTTTGCAAGCGGAACTTATCTTCTCATTCAATTTGAAACTAACATTGTATTTTCTAAGTTTACTCTGTTTGTTTTTTTACTTTTTCATTGTTGTTTTAACATTGTCCAAGTCCAGGATAACGGCTTAACACTGGGAACAAAATGGGTTAAGGTGTTGGTGACGAACTCATTTATCTCTTACATGTTCTTCTACTAGCATATTACATTTACAAACTTAGAAACATATTTTTAAAAAAATATTTTAAAATCGTTACAAATTGAATATCTCTATCGTTTTTGCAATGTTTTCGAGAAACTGATATTTTTATGGTTCACTTAAGACTCTTGAAAAACTGCTTTTGAAAAACTAGTAAATAGAAGAAGATATTCATTTTGTAATTCTGATGTCTTTAAAAATGTTCCCTTTTTAAAATCTCCTCGTGAGTGCGAAAGAAAAAACTGAACTCTAAACGAAAAAAAAATTCCTTCTTTCCAAACTCAAGTGATTCAACAAAGTTCTCAAGCTCGGTAATATGTATTCTTATCCTTGGATTGCATGATTTTTTAATCCATTGTATTCTTTTGAACGTAGAACTATATGAACGTTATTCATACGTATAATTATCGGTACGAAATACATGAATGTAATTTTTAGAAATGTCCTCCGATTGAACCGCTGTTGGCGATTTACGTGCACGGTGTTTATTGCTTTAACTTGGTTTAACACTTATCACCTAAGCTGATCCACCAATGAGCTGCCTTAGAGCATAACCTGTTTTTAATTTTAAGTTCGGCATGAAGCATGACCTAAGATTATTTGTTATGTGAAGCATGAGGCATGACCTAAGATTATTTGTTATGTGAAGCATGAGGCATGACCTAAAATTACATGTTTGTGAAGCGGTGTATGAGGTTCAACCGAAGAGTTTTTCGGTTTTTCACCGGTTGGGCGTGAGGTAAAAAATGTTTTTAGAAAAATAGTGCATGAAGTTCCATCTGGGGGCATTTTTTAAACAACATTAATGCCATTTCTTTAGTCCCTGCATGATGACTAATATTCTAATTGCACGACTAATTTTCTTCTAATATAATGCAATACATCGCAGTAGTTTTTTACTTTAAATGAAGTCTTCATTTTGTTCTATTGAGAAAAACTTTCTGATCGCTCTACTTCTAGTGTTGCAATATTGTAATTTTGATCTTAGTAGCGTGTTAGTAACTTTCCAGTAATGAACTAAATTTTGAAACGAATATTAGTGTCGAACTCGTTTGCTTAGCTGGAATTGTAATGCAAATGCTTATGTTGTGATTGCTTGTTTTCATTGCAGGATTTTGGAAAAGTAGCTTCAAAAACAGCTTGCTTGCGCCTTACCTTAGTTCTTCTCTTCCTCCTCTTTCTCCTGGATCTCACTCTGCGACTCTTTCCCCAACATTCCCCGGACTTTACCCCCCAACTTCTCTTGCTTCTTCGTGGCGATGCACCTCCGGGTCTCCACCGCCAATGCATTCGATGCCATTCCTCCGCTCAAACGAGTGTGCTCGGTGTGGCCGATTGTACAAGACTCGTAAAGGTCTCAAGCATCATATTAAGAACGAGTGTGGTGTGGAACCAAGGTTCCAGTGTACTCGATGTGACTGGAAGTTCAAACAAAAGGCTCACTTGCTCCGGCACATGGCGAGGAAACACACTCCTCTACCTGACCAAAGATGTGGCGCCTCTTAAAAACTCTGCTCTATGTGTTAACAAATTATACATGTGTGGAACCAATACCCCTTAAAAAATGTGTTAGAAATTTTTGGGTGATGCGGTTCATTGCTGAAAGCCATAACCGATAAGTGCAATAGGAAATGTTGATGGTCATTTTTTTTAATGAAATGGCTAGCTCGTTGAATTTAATATCATCGAGCAGAAATCCAGGAAGTATATAATGAAGAAAATGAAAATGAACTAAGCCTGAAATAAAATGCTTTTCAAAACAAGTGCCATACAAGTTGAAAATTTGAAAGTTTATTTCTAAATTATATACACTGTACCTACACATGAAGTTCCATTCCATGAAGTTGAATAGAATTTAGTGCCGCAAGTGTGTGATACCTTCGAAAATTTTGTGCAATATATTTCTTTAGGGGAAAATACTTCTAAAAATCCGCGCCTGAGGCTTCAAACATAAAGGAGTACATGTGCCAATCTCAATCCTTAGCCAATCTACCCGTATTATGCTCAATTGTAGTTTAGCTGTGTAATTTTAAGGTAAAAATGTTACTTCATATATGTTGGGTAAACTTGTAGAATTTTGAAAAGAAAGTTGGGTTGAAGTGCATGTTGCCTTGCCATATGTGTGATGTATTTTGAATGCTTTGTAAAATGAAATCTTGTAGTTTGTGCAACTAGTTTGATGTTTCGTACTGATGTGGATGATGTAGTAGTGCATTCACTTTAGTGAACGGGATCTCATATGAATCAAAAAAGACCTTTCAAGATATATTTATATTTTTACATGAGAATACAACTGACTCACTAGTTAGAGCCAACAGTATTCTCGTCATGTCAGAAACGTTCAAAAAAATTCTAATCAATCTTTTCGAATTGGTTTATACTTGTCCACGAAAGTGCTGCAATTTCTCCTTTTTATTTGTTTTTATTTCATACATCTTATTTTCATGTGAGTATGCAAGTCTAGTGAGAGATATTCTTTCTCCACTGCAAATACTTGTTTTCTTAATAAATCTCTGCAGAGATTTCACGTCAATAGTCCAAAGCAGTTTATTGCATTTTTCTGTCTGCATTTTTCAGGAGATCAGGTTTCTGCTTTTCATGCTTCTTCATTTTAGGACTCTTCATGAGTGGTACTAATTCTTACAAGTCATCATTGAGTGAACATGATATATTCATAGGAATATTATGCAAACAACATAAATTTCCACACGTCTCGTGGTACCCACTCTACTAGTTTTCACTCTACAAAAGCCTAAGCACTTAAGGAGATTGGAATTTTTTTAAATTCCTGATGACTGTAGAATAAATAGAATTCTAATCCCCATGGCGGACGCTAGTATTGCTTCATGCACCAGACGTTCTTCTTTCCTGAACATTGCTGAAAAAAGACAATTGAAGGCATTCGTAGGATTCCAAGATATGAAGCAAGGAAGGAAGATTTTTGTTCCGCTCAGACTGCCATTTTGAAGTCATTATCTATGTATATTTGAGCTTTTCATTGACAGAAATGTAGAAGTGAGCGCACAACTAGTTGTATACGTAAGAGTAATTTATTAGTTTAGACACAGTCTGAGTGTTGAAAACGGATATATTTGTTGTCTGCTTCTTGGTATTTTAAACATATATTTTCCAACAGTGGAGTAATTGGTTCATATATTATTTTGCTCCAATTTTCGAATGAAGAAAAACTTAGAAAAAATTTACAATTTCTAGTCATTTAGAGAGAGCTGAAGTGAAATAAAAAAACAAGTCTGGCGAGCACTTAAATTTTGATTTTCATGAAGCCATTACTAGAATTACAATGTTAAAATCAATATATGTTGAATGTTGATGAAATCTACGGTCTCAACCTCTTAATTAAAAATAGTTGAAGAGTCGCATGCACATCCATGTTTGCCACTGAGAAATATAAATTAAAACGGTGTTTCAACCCTGACTATTTATTGGCTCTTGCCATCAGAATGACTCTTCAGTAGAGTTTATTTGGAGGAAAGTATTTTCATGGTTACTTATATGAGGAACAGTTCCTCGCATGTATTCTTGTGAAAGCTCATAATTGTGTGTTTCACCCTGTAGAAATTATTCCATTAGTTACGTTCTTCCGCTGGGTTCAGGGTCATTAACTGTTTTTTCGGCGTAGATATTCCTTCATTTTGCTAACTAAAAAACGCTCATTTTTGTCCAATCCGCCACTTATATAACTGTTTAAAGTCTTGTATTCGTATTTTATAGCCTCACGCTATAAATTCATTTATTTATGGAGTCTAATACATATTTTTCGTTCGAACATTTACGAAAGCATTTAAATACTTTATAAAGTCCAAAATTTTCAATATATTTGTTAAACCCTCATAAAAGTGCGTTGTACGAGTGAATTTTTGCAGTGCCTGATATATGGTAAACCAAATATTAAAAAGAGTAAAGGACTTCTCAAAATCGTTAAAAACTTAGTGATAAAGCTCATCGTAGGATAAAAATATCATTAACATACTGTTTCATATTTTTAATGAAAATCTCGAACGTTATTCTCTCTTATTCTTATGTAGATACAAAATCTAGGAAATTTCATTATATACTCGCATGTTTCCATTAAAACCGGATTCAAATAAAAAGGTTCGCTGGCTTACAAATGAAAGAACAAAATTGTAAAATTTTCAGTTCAATGTAATGTTCTCCATACGCTCATCACCACTTTGAATAGAAGCACATTCCGTCTCCTCAATTTTCCAGGATTTTCAGAATAACACATTAAAAGTTGTTTCCATAATTTCATGAATTATGTGTTTTTTTTAGTTTTGGTGTACAATTAGGAGCATCAGTATACATATACATACCTACAAGAAAAAATTCCTGAATTTTTTATTTCATCTGTAACTACCCATGCATATGTATTTTCGTTATTGTTTTATCTTTTTCAAAGCAAAGTGACTTTAAAAACACGTCACCTGTAAACTCAGTTAAAATGTAAAGCAAAATTAGTCAATCTACTCGTGTTATGCTAATAGATTATGCATTACTCATAATTCTCTGATGTTACTTACAAAATCCTGTACTCGAGGACTGTGATTTTACTGATGCTCATCTCATAAACATGAATATTGTAGGTGAAATAGTTATTTGTCGTGATGCATGCTCTTTCAAGTAGCTATTTGTGTAATGTACCCCCTACGAGTGTTGAATTAGTACGTTGAATTATACTTTTGTGTGTCCGGGATTTTGCAAAAGTAGTATCCTTTGTTTTGCTCGTAGATTAGAACAGTATTTTGTCATATGTACTTCAGTGCAAAGTCTCACTTTCTTGGATTTCCTTTCATCCGATCTCATTATCCACATTATATCAGAAAAAAAACATTTAATTAATGTAACAGAACTTCATACGGATTTTATTATAAGACACCGAATGTGTAACTGTTGTCAACAAAGTTAAAATGTGATGGGTAGTGAAGTCGGAAATAGAGGACTCGTAATTTACAGCGGAAGAAACTTAGGGCAGTATGTGAGAAAGTCAAGGTCTGCCGCAAAAGAGAAATACGTTTACCGAGTTTGAGGATTTAATGATTGCGATTTAATTTTATTATGCAATTTTGTGAGTGGTGCTATCATGAGTGTGTCAGGACGAGAAAATTATTTTATACACCAATAAAGTTCTCTAAACATGAAGCTTTTCGCTCAACCTTTTCATCACTTGCGAGTCTGTGCAGTTGATTGGTTGTTCTGCGAAAAGAAGGTAAACTTGCAGATTCGTTTTATTAATTATTTGAGTTTTAATTTCTTCTCACCGTACTTTTCAGAAATAACGCTATTTCTTTACAAATAATCGTTAGCGAAAGGAACTTGCATCAAAAAACTGCAAATTGCATTAATTAATTGATTTTCTTCTTTGAAGAGTAGTTAACTCTAATTCACGCGAAAACTTTATTTTTTTTAGGGTTCGCCATACCATATTTTTGTATTCAGTTTCCAGTCCAATTGACGCAATGCAATTGAAATTCAAGATAAGTTTTCCAATTGTTCGTCTTGATCTTAATTAACAAGTTATCTCACTTTTATCAAGTATTTTACAAGCTTACATCTATTGATGTTTTCATAGACACAACTGTGCTGACCAGTCATGAGATATAATTAGATTTTTCCTTTCGAAACACTAAATTTGCTTATAACTTTTTCAGCTGAACTTTTGGCGCGACTACTTCATGCTAAGAAGTCGGGGATGTTGGCAGGATCTTCAAACGTCGCTGCCTTCCCTAATATCGCCCAGAGCATAACTCAGATATCAAATCTACCCCAAACGTTGGCTAATTTACAGGTGTTGAACACACTAACCAATTCTGCTACGTTCACGACTCATCAAGCTCCGAGTTTGCCTCCAGCTCTGCAAAACCAGATCTCTCCTCAGATGGCAGCCATTTTCGCCGAACAGAGCCGTTTGCATCAGAAACAGCAACAAAGTAACCTGGAGCAATCTCGTGGGAAGAAACGTAAAGTTAATGATGGCACAGCTAGGTTCAACTGCGACTTATGCGATCGATCTTATGCCTCCCACGGTAACCTGAAAAGACACAAGAAATATGAGTGCGGACAACCCCCAACTTTCAAATGTCCTTCATGCGAGTCGAAGTTCCAACATAGGCACAGCATGAAAATTCACTTCAAGTCAACCCACAAAGAACAGTACGAGATATACGGAGATTCTTTGATAGATAAGGTGCCGTCGAACAATGCAGTTACCCAAGTAACCAACGTCTCGAACAGTCCACCCTGCTCAAGCCCCCCTCTTCAAATTGTTGACGATGAACCTTCTGACCAAACAGCAGCTCCTCTACCTAACCAAGATCTTCTCGGCTTGAGTTCCATCAAGAGAGAGAACCTGAGGACCATTGCTACAGCAGAGGTTTCAGTTTCTTCTGTGCCTCGTAAGGACATCGAGAACAAGTTTTTAGCTTTACAGCTATCTCAGTCTCAGAGTAGCAACACAGACAATGTGTAAGAGAAACAATGCAATTGATGAACTTGACTTGAACTGAAGCGTTCTGTGGTTAGAGTGTTCTTGTTAAATTACATCAGGACTTGAAAAGGGACTAAAAATTGTTCTAGTTCTTGTCTTGATTACAGGGTGAAATAGTTTACTACATGTCTTTGCATTTTAGTACATTTTCCGGTAAATATCATTGAACGTTGTTATATCTAATGAATGGTTATTCATTCAGAAATGTGGCTATGTGTTATTCTGTGTTTGGATATGTTTTTTGGTTTTGGGAAGTAATTTTAATGTTCGAGGTATTTGTTCAGATTAGCTAATGATTACGCAATACCTTACTGCACAGTGGCAGTCCTAAAGCCTAATAACTTTTTACGTCCCCTCATATAGTTTGTATGGTAAATGATGAGCGACAAGAATTTCGCTGAATTTGATTGACAGTTTTCAACTGAGTATTTTCAGTCTTAAATGCAACGGTTGGCCAAGAATTCTCTGAGATTTGATATTTTTAATACCTTGCTACAACGTCGGTAGCGACTGGTTGTAGGAAACTGTTGTAAGAGAAACTTACTTGAGGTTTTCCTAATATTTTTTCTCCGTTTTCTGTAGTCCGGCGGAATGGTTGCCACACCTGCAAGTGATTCAAAATTCAAAGGTTTTTAATTTGTATGATTTTTTCATCTTCATCTTTTTCCCTGCTCTGACTCGTTCGTTCATACATTCCACTAATTTTGATTTATTATTCATCTTCAAGGTTTCGTTATTTTCCTCCCATATTTTATCCTTTAATTGCCTTGCAGGTTCATATTCTCATTCGTTTGGAAATTTTAATCCCTTCATGGTTTAGTAATTTTATTGATTGTCGTTTTCCATCATTTTATTTCTCTTTGTCGTTTCGTTCTTGTTTTGCTCATCGTTTGGTACTTTCCTTATTCTTCTTTACAAGGAATATAATAATGATTCGTTGTTCCTCATTGTCTCAACTTTTCCTTATTCCTCTGCGTTTCCATGTTTATACTTGGGACTTTTACCTTTTATTTCTCGTTGATACTTTTTCTTTCATTTTTCCTCCTCGTGTCGTCCTCTTTTGGTTTCTCGAACAGAAACTCACGATCTTTTGCAATTCTATGTAAACAAAAAGATTCCTTGTCCATTGTTTACTACTCTATCGTGATCATATTTATCCCCCTGAGTATTGATATCGAATCTTTACTTGATCTTACAATTGTGAAAAATTAATTTCCAGGACTCGGGTAAATTACATGAACGTCTTGCAGTGAATTTGGAATTGTTCAACTTGTGCAATGTGCATTACTGGCTGACGCTTCAATGTTCTAACTGATGTCAAAAACGATCTCACCATTCTTCTGCCGCTGTGCCTGCTAGACAACGATGTCTTCCATCAAAACTCATTGCTGGAAATGGGGAACCCACGTTCAGCTTCATCGGTTAAGGTTAGATGGAGTGGATTTATTTCTCAAAAATGAAATTTCTATTGAGGTCATGATGTCAATTAATAACACTGTTGTTATTTCCATTTAATCAATGGTCTGCTTCGAGGGAATCAAACTACAGTTAACGCTAAACATGAATTTGATCAAAGTCATTCATGCGGAGTACAAAATGCTGCAAAAAATAATATTCACTTATGACATACCATGCACCTGCAAGATTTCTCTGTAGATGATGTTGTCTTGCCCATCGTAAATATTCCCACTTATGTCTACGCAACAGTGAACCATTATTCTTGATTCTACAACACAGCGTCTGTTGTTGTTCACGAAAAGTATACTCCCGATGGTTAAATTATTCGTCAATTGACACTCAGGTGTCAACTTCTACTCCCACTTTTTTATTTCACACCTTGTCACTAGAACTTTAAGCAATCAATGATTCTGGTTCTCGTTAGTGTAAGTTTCGCTCAAGAGTTTCACTTGCTCACGGATCTCGAAAACAATATGTGTACAAACTATTTTCGGCAGTAGTTTCTCAGTGCTGAAATATAATTTTGACAGTATGAAACGAAGGGCATTTCTCTCAATTGATGTATGTACCTGTTAAATGCCTCAGTAATTTATTTTTCAACATGGCTGTGTATTATATTAAGGCACTATCCGGCATAGTCATTGAAAGTTCCTCTTAGTTTTTCTATGTACAATACAATCAATTTTTACTTTTGTACGCTTAAGCTCCTAAGATTGTGTGTAAGTGCTAACGTGGTGACTACATTTCTAAACTTAAGCCCGACAAAGAAATAAAAAAGTTTAATCGTCCTGGAGTTACAGGCACTTGTACGATAGTTGAGTGAATAGAATAGATAGTTTGTTAGCTGTTTTCAATTACGACGAGTATCTTCTACGATTTTTTTTAACTACTGCCAAGCTTTGTATGGTATTTTAGTTGAGGTATTTTAAGTCGCTTCGGTAGTGTACATTCGTTGCCAGAATACATTAGAAACTTGAAAATCTTCAAGAGTCGTTGCTTTTGTTCTTGAATAACATCTGTCGTGTGTTGGTTACCATTAGGACAACCGTCTTTGCTGAGTCAATGGCCTCCAACTGAAGACTCAGCAACATATTGCAGTAACAGTCAGTAGTGGGGTTTAGTTTTACAACACAGCACTGTTGCTGCTCGCAAGATATTATTGATTACATGTAATATCTTACTGTTCCTCAAATATATAACTTACATTTACTACATCGAATTAAAGTAAAGTTTTGAGTTTGTTTAAGCGACTGAATTTTTGTGAGGCGATTGAAGAAATAAGTCGAGACTTCATCGATTTACTGGTAGTGAGTCTTGATAACAGTTCTTTTGTCTATGGAAGTATCTAGTATATTAGTCAAGCCCATTGAGAAGGAGCCTTCGTAACAGGAATATACAGAAGGCACAGTTGTTTGTGTAACCTGATCTTTTCCGGTCTTCATTTACAGTTACTCTTCGTGGGGATTGAAGATATTCGGTGCGAGAGATTTATAAACATTTTTTTGGATATCATCCATATCTGTGCATTTTATCCTACCGTGTTTTACCTCCTTGAGACAAGGCCGGCGCTAAAATACAGTGAAAGTTTCAGAGGTGCAACCCTGATTACTTCCTTGATATCCCAAAAGCAAATGCTTGATTGTCTGTTCAAGGTAATATTCTCTTAATACTTTGTATCAAAAAAGTTTTCTTCTTGTAGAGGTATGAAAATATCCCCTTGTCTCAACAACAATTAATACTCACACTTATTCAATCGCTTAAAAAAGCTCAAAGTTTTCATTATTCACTGCATGACGGTCTTTTATAACTTTGTGGGCTAAAATTGTGTTTCATGTTTCTGCGTTTTGCACAAATAATCTCATTATTTTAGCCTTCGATAGGATTCAACTTACTCAGCAACTGTTGAATACCGATAACCAATTTGAATTTATAACAGTAAGACTTAATGAAACTTTCCACCGACTGACAACGAAACGGAGTGGAGGAAACTTCAAGTGAACGTGTATGAATTCATATATAATGCAAACACTTAGCTGTTAATATGTATGTACGTTTACTATACGGATATGTTTAAGTTACATCATCAGTGATGAAAGGCGATGAGCTGGGCACTCTGATTTGAAAGTTGATGCACGCTTTTGTAGCCTAGCTCTGAATTTCATATTGAGTTGGGATTATCAGTCGTAAGGCTAAAAACATGTTGGAAGCAGGGCGTGCGTCTATAATGTCATTGGAAAAAATTTTCTGCCAATATTGGCGGAATATAACGCTCTTGAAAACCCAATGCAATAGCTGCTAACGCACGTATTAACAGTCTGTCGCAAATTACACGCTCTTTGTGAAGTAATTTTCCTTTCTCTTTGGAGCCTATCTTTTCTTGGACTCCCTAGTTGCTTCCTAGAAAGCAATTTGATGCTCTGATCAAAATCGAAGCTCCGTGAGACACAAGTTACTCACTACTTTCTTAAGCCTGCCTCGCTTGTTTTGTTATTTTAGCAAAAATAGAAACTTCTAATGCGTGTTTTGTGGCGTTTTGTAGACTTTACCCTGGTACCTGGACCCCTTGCTGAATACAAAACCAAAAGATTTCTATTTTGGTAGGTGGGATTCACCTATACGTTTAGGCTTCAGAGCGATCATGTGCATTGGACAATCGAATGGTCTTTTACGTAATAACTTTTTCTTACATTAATTAACATCTATACAGTTTGTTGTCTTTGCCATTTTCATTGAGGTTAGAATACTTTGAAGCGTGATCCTTTTTTATTTTGATGCGTTTTTAGCTTTCGATAATTTTCGATGTAACATGAAATGACCACATTTTTAATCTTATTTATAACTGAAGCTCGGCAGCGCTTTGTAGCATCGTAATTAGACCTTCCGCTAACGGTTGGGAAGACATGTTTTAACAATAATGACTGAGGTACTGTTCCGTGCAAAATGTAGTTAGATTTTCGGGTGTTGTATAGATTTACTATTATCTTCCTTTTAGTGAAGTGTAATAAAACTTTTGTGAATTTGTTTATTGGAATGTGAATAATAATAAATTTACTCTAAGTTTGTACGATTATTTTAAACTTCCTTATTAGGATTAGAAGTTTTGTTCTCAAAGAGCAATTATATTCTTTTCAGAGGCATAAGACCTTGAAAACACTAAACCGCTGTTCATATTCTTCTCTGTTGAATGTAGACGATGAAAACCATCTAATAATTTGCAAGCAGATAGAATGAAGCCTTTAAAAATTATAGAAGATGTTAGTGTACTAATTTTTTGTGAAAATTAGGCGAAGTAATATTCGTAAGCATTATTTGAACTCTTCGAGACACGGGATTCCCTCTCGTCATCGTGAACTTTTTTTGCGTTTACAACACTCAAAGTTTACTCGGCGAGTTGTGAACACGACATTTGGAAGCGGTATCCAGAGCTACCGTCAACAGCGAAAGGTTAACATTTTTCCAAGTAAGAACAAATTTTGTGCCTGCTGAGTTCATTAATTGTATCCAATTGGCAGGTGCTTTTAGTGCCGCGGCTTGTGACGGAATTCGAGTCTACTTAGCTGAATAATTACTTCACAAATCCCGATGCCACGCGTTTAACCGACTGACGGTAGCTCTCTCTAACGTCGTGTTCACATCAAGCGAAATCAACTGGGTTCACTGTGGACACATTGGTTCAAAACAGGACCCAGAGATGTCATCAGACAGCAAAGGGTTCAAGTGTGAGTTAGTGAAGTTGAGTAATTGACGTCTAAGCACATGTCAACATAAATATATGTTCAAAAATATTCGTGAATAACACTATATTAGATGCAGAAAATTCAAGAATCGAAAGGAACAACAGACGAAGTCTTCAGCCGAGGGTAATGGCTGCTGTTGAAGTTCTCATGGAACTCTTAGTAATGTCATTCACTTATGCTCATGAAACCGCGTTAAAAGACAAAATAAACACTCCAATACAGTGTATGGTAGGATACTGCCCGATATCTCATTCACTAACTTTTTCAGCTAATGTGTATTTCATAATTTTTATCTTATGGTTGCTTGCAATTTCGCTGGAGCGTCCATAGATTTTTATAGTGGTTGGAGTACCTAATGTATGAAAACTCGTTGTACTGAATCATAAAGGCAAGTTATTTCTCGAATAAAAACAGGGAATTGGGGACAGTCAAATTTTTAGGTTTTCGCTCCATACATGTTTTTGATTGAGTGAAGTCGGTTTTTATGATAAAAAATTTTCATGATTTTTCGAAGTCATCAATTGTCACAGAATGCCATAATTTTTGAAAGTAGAATTCAATAGTAATTCTTAGGAACAATTTGATTGCTGTCCTGTTTACATTTGTAATTTGTTCTTTTTATGTTCACGTTAGTGTACATTAACTGACACACACACACGCGCTGTCCAAAACTAAAATAGTCTATGATAAATTTATTCATTTTCGTCGTTATAAATAGAAGAAAATGTGTTTTTGAAGGGGCTTTTAACCAATTAAAATTTTGTTGAATCTTGTTGGCTTCTGTAGTTAAACTTATCTTTTGAACAAAGCAACTATCTGAATTACTACAAAACAACTTTTCTCAGGTCACTGTAAGTAGGCAATGAATTTGTTTCATTATCGGATGGTTTTCCTTCGAATAATATAAACATGACGAAGAAATTTCTAACCAGCACATCCGCGCTTGTTACAAGTTAATGTTATTATACCAATAGACCCACACATGAAAATTCACGTATTTTTACGGAATTTTTTCGTTTGATTTGCCAATGGATGCAGGCTTTACGAAGGAGTTTCCACATTGAAGGATGTGCCTTTGATATCCACAATACAATGTTTACAATACATGTGCGCCCTACCAAATTTTTTCCTATCCTAAATCCTCAAGAGCGCGATAGAGGGACGGGCTAAGCAAGCAAGAAACAAACTGTGTATCTTTGGGGAACGTGTTATTTTCTGTAGTGATTATTTCGTGGGTGATGTTCTTCGAGGGGAAGTGATACAGTCGACTTCGTTGCTTGCAGATTTATTATTGAACACGATCAAACTCAGAGTAGAAGTCAAGGCCTAGATCGAAGATCGAAATTGAGAGCTTGCAGTCCGTAAACCGAGACCTGTCCGAACAAGGACTATTAAGTAACTCGAAATGAATACAAAATTTAGCAGAAGTATTAATATCCTGATACAGTAATATACGACAACCGCCGAGTCAAACACTGAGGCATCGTGCCTAATTAGCTGGCGGTTAAAGAAATACAACATGAGATGTCTATAAGCAGCTTCTCCCCGAGGCTGTGGGATTTAATCACCCTATCAAAACGGCTGGTCGATCTTTTAGTGTGCCCATCATAAAATACTTGAACGTAGAGACTCGAGTGATACGGAACTTGCCAGGGATATTTACTGCCTGACGCAATAGTTATTATTCGATGTATACTACACCACTACTTCTTCAAATACAAACAAAACTATTCGAATGAAACGTGACTACCTGAAATGAGATTTAGCTCCTTGAAATGAGGGATTTTAGCTGTCAATTAACTCATTGTTTCGCAAAAGGAAATCTTGGCTAGAACTGTTGCTTAAGGCTATAAAAGGGAAACCCTAATAATTCATTTTCCATTACAGGCTGCGTGATAAACTCAAATCTCAACAATACGAATACTGCAGACACTAGGTAAATTATTTACTGTATTGTGGAATAATATACGACGAGAGATCCGTCGAATTACCGAAAAACAATCACCGGAATTACACAAACTGCTAAACCTACAGAGGAACGCTTAAGCCAGGCTAAAATGATAAGTTTAAGGAATAACTAGTAATTAAGTGAAGCGCCAAACTTCCTAACAACCGTCAATAGAAACTTACCCGTCAGAGAGACTGAAAGCACGAATACACTTGTTCACTGGATAATGGTTATGCACGGACTGACGGGTGTTTGGTTTGAGAACCTGTGGTTGACTACACTCTTCTATAAACGACGAGAGTTACAATTTGAAGTCACGACCATGATTAAATTTAGACTAAAAAAACAATCACAAGTGGAGCGAAATAAGTATAAAGATTTACTCTAAAATATTACTAGGTCTAATATTATTTAATACTAAAATAATCACGATATTTTAGCGGCCCTACATATCTACATATACAGTATGTCCCACAAAAACCTGACCCCGTACGTCCCGTATCAGTAATACCATCATAAGAATACCCTAAGCATTTAATTTCTAGCAAAATTATCCCTCAAAATTAATCTATAGAAAAGAGCTTACAATAAGTCGAATGGCCACCGTGGTCGAGTGGTCTGCGGCCTGTGTTAGGTATCAGGTCTCTGCTTCGGGCAGAAAGACCGCGGGTTCGAAACCCGGCCATGAATACGAGCTGTTTCGCGCTGTGAGCTCGCACTTATCGGTAAGCCCATGGACACATCCCAGGATCGTCGCATGGAGCTCACCATCATCCTTACTCTAAGAATGTTAACCTTAAGAATTTGAAAAACCAATGTACTAATGTCCATGTACGGTGTACTTGATTAGAAATAAAGTTGTTTGTTTGTTTGTTTGGTATTACTAATACGGGAAAATAAATGCTCGGTTCGGTTTTTTGTGGGACTTACGGCATAATAGACAATGTATCTCCATCTCTCTCTCTGTATCTGTATCTGTGCGTGTTCCATTATCTATTACAGAAGAAAAATTATTGAACTGAAATTAGAAGAGGTATGCATGTAGTATAAGCATTGTATTGTGGATACCAAAGGCACCCGATCACTATAAAATACTTAATTTTTCTCGTTATTAGTTTTCTTTTTTTACATGGCCATGTTATCGATAGATAGGATACAGAATGGAAGTTCTATGTATATTCACGAAAAATATTTAGATTCTGAAAGTACCACGGGTAAAACTGAAAAATGTATTTATTTCATAGATCCTTAATTTTGTCACTTTCAAATCAAAGAATTTAACGGGTACTATCTAGGCCATGTTATCGGTAGATAAGATACAGAATGGAAGTTCTGTATACATATTAATTTAAAGTATTCATTTAAAACACAATGATTCATCGTAAATGTTTAATGCATTTATCTTTAAAATAGATTTAAATTGGTCAAATCTAAATTGTGGAATTTTCACGGGAACTAGCTTGTTATTATATAATGGAATACCTGCACATGGCCCATGTGACTTAGAAAAGTTTTTACTAGTTCATTAATATTTTTCCCCAACATCTTCCCAAACATCATAATAGAGTGTTCAGAGGACTCAAACATTTCCATGCATTCATTTCGAACGCTTGATTTTAAAAATTCTTCCCTTTTCGATTTTTTAAACTAATCAGTACGAACTATTTCCAACTAAATACATCTGAACCTTAAATATGCTTTCCGAAAACCCGTGAATTACTGGTTTTTATTACTTTTAGTACAGAGGTATCTTGTTTACGTATCAATCCCGATATACGGAAGTGTTATCCGAATAAAAGTGCATGAAGAAATCAATTCAGTACTGTTATTATTCTGGATAATATGAAAACCTGGGTAGTCTGAAACTTGAAGGCTCTAGATACCTGGATGATTAGGGTACAAGGCTTATCTGGATATTTTGGTGATCTGTATACCTGGATGGTCTGGATACCTGAATTGTCTGCGTACTTGAGAGTTCTAGATATCTAAATGGTATGGACACCTGAATGATCCGCAGAGATAAGGGGTTTAGATAACTAGATGGTTTAGATACCTGGATGGTCTGGATTCCGGAATGGTTTGCATACCTGAGGGGTCTAGAAACCTGGATGGTCTGGATATCTGGATGGTTTGTATACATGAGGGGTCTAGATAGCTAGAGGGTTTGGATATCTGGATGGTCTGGATAAATGAATGGTCTGGATATCTGAATGATCTGGATAAATGCTGGTCTCAACTCGGAAATGTCATTGTCAAGTTTTAATCATATGTCTTGATTTTTGCAGATCACATCTGGAAGAGCTTCCCAATCGCAAGTGCCTTGCAATCATAATGAAGACAATTCAGATGGTAAATTGGCATAGTTTTTCTTTTCGTGGTCCGTGCGTACAGATATTCTGACTACATTAGATCTTGTGTTGGTTTATGTCTACACGGCAACGTACACAGCTATTTGGGCTATGACATTCTCAATATGAAGTTGTGCTTCATAGGCAATAACAATATTATTCTCAGACTTCACTTCGAATAGGACCAAAACCAAGCATTTTAATGAGCATCCGATTTAATAGATTCAGTAATACAATAAATAAAACTTTTCAACGTAGTATCAAATTATTATTAATATATTTCATACGCATTATATACTCAGTTTTTACATGTATATTACACCCACTATTACACTGTTTCAATTAACATTGTTCACACGGGAACAAAAATCTGTCAGTTTCGTGGATGATCTTAAGTAATTTCTCCACAGAACACAGAGGAGATTGTACAGCCCAAACCTGTGAAATACTTCAGTTTTAATGCGTTAGATCGTAACTTCACGTTAGTACTACAACAACAAGTCTTCCTGATGTAGATATAATTGACAAGCAAAAATTCCATAACAATTCTTTGTTTGCCTTCAAACCCGAAAATGTCTGAAACATCTCTTCCCATGTGTATAGAAAGAACATTTTAATTTTTTTGTCCCGTTCATGTTCAACTGTCTAAATTCATGAAATTTTATTTAATGATGAGCTTTTTACAGTATTTCCAATGTCATAGTTGGGGTTATTATGAGAACGTTCTGAGCTCTTTAAATTACGGTATAGGTCAAGTGAAGGTTAGAAAATCGTTCTGTGAAACATCCTCCGTTTTTACAAATAAAATTCTTGCTATTGCAGGAAATAAATGTGTGTACGAGAAAGGTAATAGAAAAGGTATTTAAATCCATAGTGACAAATTCTGAGCAAAATGAGAACCGTAACTTTGAAATTGCATAGGAAATGCATTCATGTCTGTGCAAAAACTACGTTCCCCAATATTTTCCTTCGTGAGATATGCACTGGTTTGTTCTGCAATAAATATTTCTTATCGCTTACGTAGAACGACATCAAAAAGATACCAACGCTTATGTAAGGTCTAATGAAGAAACTAAAAACTTGCTCTTACATGGAGTAAAATACAGTGCTTTTATGTTTTAATCGAACTGGAGGTACTTAGATACAGTACATAAGTTTAAATATATAAGAAAGCATACAGGAGATAGAGAGAACTGGCAGGAAGATGAGAACTTTGATCTTAACAGTAAAAGAAAGTACAGGTACATAATTCAGATCCATGATATTAAATTAAAGAAACAAGGCTCATCGCTCGCTTATAAATTAAAAGGAAAGTGTAGTAAGGTGACAATAAGATGAACACTAAATATATGAAAAAGTAAAAAGTGCATGCTTCACAATTAAAAAAAGAAGAGCTTACACGAGATACCGACCATTAAATGAGAAAAATGCACAATATTTACTACAAAATTGAAGACAAAGTCTGAGATGAGCGGCTAGGCTTCGCATCAAATGATTGGCCAAGCAGCGAAGCAGAATCGACGGCTACGCTCGTCCACTGACTTCGACACACTCAGAGCGACTTCTGTAAATGTTGACGGAGCTTCGAAGGTTCCTAAGCGGCTTCTGTTCGTGTCTTCTCTCACGAATCTTCGTTGCAATTTTCTTACAATCGCATTATCTGGAAATAAGTCCACGAGTGTATTGTAGGCTGACCGGAATACTAACCATTGAAATACTCTTCGAACTGTCCCTCCGGTTTGGGAAAACAGAATTCTTTTCGGGTGAGAGAATGGCAAGAGGTGTACGTTTTAGAGAGCCTTCACAAATGGGCGAAAAGGTTTTAAGGGTTTTCTCGAATCCGATGAACAAGAGCAGATGTCTTGATATTTGTGAAGCCGAATTGAATTTTCTTGTATGATGGATCGCAGCCCAAATATTGTTTGTGTTTAAAATCCCCCACCGCGAAAGTACGGAAATTTCTAGGTTCATCTTACTGTGTTTTATTTCATCGAATTATACATACCAGGTGTTTGTCTACATGGTTTAGCTAATAACCTCATCTTAGTTTGCAACAAGAAACAATACATCACTTTACTATTAGACGGGCATGGCTTCTCGAGACAAAAATCATGAGATCATACAACAGCTGCGTTCCAACAAACAACAATAGGACTTGACTGTCTGCCTCTGATAAGAAATATGATATTATACTATGTGGTTTTGAGTGCCTATCCCCCTAAATACTCAAAAACGTTCCACAATATCTAACAAATTTAATTTTTAATCACCACAGTCAGTGATTTCGTGTGACTTATTGTTGGTTGTTCCAGCTCGAGATCTCCTGCAAGTACTACTCCTTCTGGACGTCAACTTTTGATTTGACGTTGGTCTGAAACAGTTGGTGCAGAGGGAAAATAAAGCTTTAAAATTCAAATCATATATTACACTTTCAACGCTATACATTGTGCTTCAAAAGCAGTACAAGAAATATAGATAAAGAATTAATTTCCGGAATATTTTCTAGACTGCACCAATTGTTTTGGGCCAGAAAATACCATATGGTGTCAAAAGGCTTTCATTTCAGGTGTTTTCAATCGTTCCGAACAAATTGATAGAAGCCGTTGAATATTTTGAAAATTGAATATTTTGTAGGCTTACGTTTATCTAGACAACATTAGTAACATATTGTCTAAGATTACATAATAACTTTGCCTCGTAATGGAGGAATCTCTTTATAATTAGTGGAAGACCACCAATACATTCTCTCTTGTTGTTTTTCCCGCATCAGTTGAGCTCACACTAGGCTTGCTTTATCTGTAACGAATTTTGTGATTATGCCAGAAATAACTGGATGCTATAGTGCCAGAACACAATTGGATATCATGGGTAGACATTAACATTTGAATTTAATTGCACCGTTACTGTTTTAAAATTGAAATAAATAAATTTAAAAACAAGTTGCGTTGAATCACCTTTTTATGTCACACAAATTCGTGCTTAATTGCACTTTTTTATTTGTGTACTAGATTCTAGCTCTCGTGTGATATGTTGAGAAAATGTTATTTCAAGTTCATAATTGACTGATGAGGAACAATATTTTTACTGATGAAAAGTGGTGATTCTCTGCTGACACGTTGGTCTTATTCAGTTAATTTATCATTAGAATCGAGCTTAAAAGAGTCCCGTTATTCGTGAAAAAATCGTTCATTTCCTCCAGCGCAGAAAGTTAAGAGTCTGATAAAAACTAAGGTTCGTTTAGGAGAGATTATGATTGGCTCTTGTTCTTTCTGGCGCTGGCGTGTCTTGCAACTCTAATCAAACCTCAAACTACCACAAAAAAAACGTAAAATAGCTAGAATGCAGCCAGACTGTCGTGATAGCTGAAGATAGCGCAAGCAGAGGTGGATTAAAAAACCGCAACTGATAAATTTCTCGAAATTGCAGTCTGTCGACACTTGTTGATGAGAACACGTCAGGCACACCTGAACACAAATTATTGTTGCCTAATTGTTGTCGTGTGTAATTATACGAGTACTAAATTCTAAGAAATTACTTAAATAATTGAACATTGGCAGGCGTACGAATAGTTTCATTGGTAATTGTACTTGGATGATTATGAAAGTTTGTCAACGATGCCCACACTTATTCAGCATGAGACTCTCGTTAAAATACGGGGACATTTTAGCAGAACAGAAAATTTGGAAATCTCTATCGACTAGAATCACATCGAGTTCCGTCAGTTATGTCGTCGTATAAACAGGTTTTGCCAATTTTGCAGGTCTTAACACGTCAAACAGACCTGTCAGGTTCACTAAAGATGACGTGCCTGGTGCTGGTTCATATCACCTCTGAAATTTTCTATCTATTAAAACTGAAGTCGAATCTTTTGAAAGCTATGATACAACGACTGATTTATTTGAAAACAAAATGACCATACCCTTGATACATTTTTTCAGGGTCGGATATCGAACTGATGGAAAGTTGCTCATAAGATTAATTTATCAAATTTTTATCATCTTACATCATAGAAAAGTCATCAAAGCTGCTTAAGTCATAAATTTAGAATTACATAGAAGCGAGGACTATAACATAGTAAAGAGCGCTTGTGAAGTGGGTGAGTTTTGGATAATATTCTTAAAATCACCCATGAAGAGTCTAACTATCGAAAATTTTTCTCCACGCTTTCGACGAGATTTCAGTTGGTGCAACAAGTAACGAAAACTGTTAATTTTCAGTCACACAGCATCCAGATTAATATTCACTGTGAAACCTGCCCATAATTCAGTGCAGGTTTATATAACATCGATCCTTTCTTAAAACGGGTCTGTTTTCATGGAAATAACACGCTATTTACCCTTTAAATTATTATTCAATAAAACTTGCTTTCTCGCACTCTATATTCATGTACTAGTTTCTAAGAGGAATGTTTTTAATCTCTTCTTAGGAATGATTTTCTTTATTCGATGAAAGACGTATTCACTGAGACCAGATCAGTTATTAAGTTGTATATTGTGAAATCAGACGTGAACTTTCAAAAAGCTTGCATTCTATGGCAGCTGAAACTTTAAAAAAGGAAATTCTATACCAGAAATACGCCCAATCTTCGACTTTGGAAGTTTATGGATACGGACTTAGGGATAAAACTTGATTTTCTTCCTAAACTTGCAGCAGCAGGTCAAGTTCTTGCCATATCAGACCGCGCGCGAGCGGACGACTGGACAAAACATTTTAACAAAAGTTCTACGATAACTTCTACTTGTCATTCATAATTTAGAGGCCTCTCAACCTAATCTCCATTGTTTCCTAGCTATTTTATTTTATGGTTTGGACACAATAAAGCATTTGTATATGATCCTCAGAGTCGCAAATATGAATTATCGGATCAGGCATAAGTTGCTTAGCTTATTGTTCGGCCAGGGATTTGGGAGTGAATGTCCACACGCCTGATATCCACATACACAATGTCCACACGCCTGATATCCACACGCCTGATATCTACACGCATAATGTCTACACGCCTGATATCCATGTGCATAATGTCCACACGCCTGATATCCATGTGCATAATGTCCACACGCCTGATATCCATGTGCATAATGTCCACAATCCTGATATCCATGTGCATGATGTCCACACGTCTGATATCCATGCACATAATGTCCACACGCCTGATATCCAAAAGCATAATGTTCAGGCGCATTCTGTGCACACTTGTTAAATCACCGTGATTTATGTTCGGATGCAGAATGTCCATACGCATTGTGTCCCCGTGCATTATGCCCACTTTTATAATGTAAAAAATCTCAAGGTCTTCAAGCAACATGTCTCTCATTTATGGGAAAACATGTTTCACAAACAACTATCATGTAAATAATAGCCTGAATACGTCCAAGTACATGATGTTGAAGGAGCGATTTAGATTTGTTGTCTTTGTTAATCGTCTAAACTAAACCTATCATAGTCTAGCTTTAGCTCACTAGTTTTTTCCTTCACTAAAAGGTCAACCTACATGTAGTGTATATACTGTATATCAACATTACTTCTTGTGGGTTGTATAGGGTTCCCTTCACGATACAAGTACCCACAATATTGAGGTCATTTTATGAGCAGGTTGGTAAATGAGGAACATAAAATTGAATGTTCAGCAAATAAATGCTATCTTATTTCTGATCGTCTGAAAATTCTTCCGAAGACCAGATATAAGGTAGCAGTAATGAATAAATGTCGTAGGAATCAGAAAATCGAAGTCGCAAATTCTTTGAATAATTGTCATCATTTGTCTTTGCCATGCCTGTACAAAGTAGTTAATTTTATAAAAAAGATTTATTACGTAGTTAAATTTGAAAATTTTCAGTACTACAATACATTCCTCTCCATAAAAAAGGTCCTGCCGTAGACTTACATAAAGCAAATTTGAGAGATTCTTTTAGCAGGGATTACTGCGTAGTAATCTAAATGAATACACGTCATAAGGTGCCCCCATTTATAGACAGCTCTAAGAACAGTAGAAAAATAATATTGGGTGATTTCTTTTGTAATTTTTATCTGGTAACTCCATATTGAAAGTTTTTATGCTGTATAAATTTTGTTAGAATCAGCTATAACCTTTCTACTATTATGCCTTCGTGCAGTGCAGGCAGAAAAATATCTTAAAATGCACATTGATGCACATACACGAAAGTGATTTATTAGTTAACAGAAAAAATTTCACTAGAGTTCTTGCTACCTTCAGGTAAATGAAAATTAGGAAAATTAATATTATAGTTCTAATATTCAATATTGTACTATGATATTTAGGCCTACTACCTACTGTTGAATGGAATGAATTTTACAGATTTAATACGGAAAGTTTTACTTTGATCTTCCCTACGTGCAGTCAAGTATATGATAATTTTTTGATGAATAGAATAGAACAGAATAGAATAGAATAAAATAAAGCAATAAGAACGAGCCGTTTTGCCCATTCTTGGGTCGATACCCAAGTTCCATGCCGTCTAAAGTAGATACATCAGTCATGCACGTGCACCTTAACCACATAAGTCAATTCAGTCATGTATACGCATTTCGCTCACGCACAGGTATTGCTGTCACGCGCATTTATCTCAATCATACACTAGCTATAAGGAGTTACAGACATAGAGTTAGTATGATGTAATACTGGGGGGTTCGTAATCCAAAATTTGTCGAGACAATTTTTGAATGTGTTCACAGTGCCAGCAGAAACTATGTTTTCTGGCAGCTGGTTCCAAGTTGCGGCAATTTTAACCGGAAAAAAGCTCATAGCTTGAGATGTCTTGAAGTTTCTCAGCAATAGTTTTTGGCTGTTATTTCTGGTTCGTACGTTACCGTCTCTTTCGAAAACCTCTTCCAGGGTAACATTGTTAAGGCCGTTGAGATACTTACAGGTCTCAATAAGTTGTCCTCGCAGTCTTCTTTTCTATGGATATAAGTTCAAGGCTTTGGAGACGTCTTTCGTAGCTGAGATTGCGGAGTTCTGGAATCATTTTCGTTGTTTTCCGCTGAATTTTTTTAAGGAATTTTAATCGTGGTAATCCCTATACAATAACTTTTAATAAGGTAAAATAAAGAAAAGTTAGAAAAACTTCATTCAATTTGCTTCTCAACCTTCAACAGCAAGTTTTGAGCTTTAAATCAATTAATCATAAGGTTAAAGTAGAGTTTTACTTTATTCAGAGAATGAGACCATTCGTAGGTAGTACGAAATTGTGGTTTGATGCTCTGAGCGCCAGCAGACTTCACTGCGCGTCGGGTCTTAGAAATATAGTCGACCACGACTTCGGAGCATCTACTGCACTGCTTCGGTGCAGCACAACTAAAACGGGTGCAGGCAACTCTGCTCCTGCAGAAAGGCAATGAGAAGCTGATGGAGAATTGACCGTAGCGAGGAGGAGAAGTTCGTTTAACACATTCATTGCGGTATGACCCACCGGTGGGTCACTCAGGTTGGGTTCTGTAATTTTTTCAAAGCTTTCTAGTGACTGTGTGTACAAAGTGAAGGTTTGCACCTACTAGGCAACCGCACTGAATGTGTTAAACACGGTGGAAGGCAACAAGAATCCGACCGGTGGTGTCAGAATCAAGGCACAGACGAGACTGGAAATGGAAACCAAATAAAAACCTAGCATCGTATATAAATTACACAGTTTTACAGTCAAAGCAATTTGCATCACAATTTGATTTTAAGAAAACTAGAGAAATGTGACTACATGCAGCTCACCTAAGCTTAATTGACGAAGCCTAGTGGGCGCTAATAATGCCACTTTCAGAGGTTAATCAAGAATTTAGAAACCCTACCAAAGAGAAGAGTAAAGTAGGAGTTAGGTTCACCAAAAGGACAGAAAGGAAAGGTAAAGGTTCTCAGGAAAAATCATAACTAAAGGAAACCTAATCCTCGATTCTAACTATTCTAGACCCTGAAACAAACTAATTAACACTTTTGTTGCGATTGCCTGATTGGTGTAAAACTTCACTTTGTACGTATAGTCACTAGAAGGATCTGAAAAAATTACAGAACCTAACCTAAGTGACCCACCGGTGGGTCGCATCGCAACAAACGTGTTAATTACGCACCCTCAATGGAAGGATGTCCCGAACGTTCTATGGTGAGACAACAGGAGTATTTAACCCAGTGAGATGAATGATAATTTAAGGAATTTACTTATAAAGATGCATTCACACAAACTCAGGGATAGACGAAATCAGACTCTAGGAAGAAGGAACCTCAGTGACCACCGGACATCAGTCTCCACGGCGCGCAAACATGTGTAGATGTAGCCGTCATCACCCTTGCGTAATGGACCGTCTTGGACTTCCATCAGAGCTCCGTAACGGAGCTGCCTTTTTCTTCCAAGCGTTAGCGTATCTGAGGAAATCTATGCACTGTCTACCGAAGCAGGGCTTTGAACAAACGAAGGAGCAACTGGGCCTTAATCAACGTTAATTTCTTACATTTTTCCATTTTATTAATATCTTTTCGTTGGCTAGGAGACCAGAGTTGCACTGCATATTCTAAATGAGGCCGGATTAGCGCTATATAGAGTGGTAATATTATGTTATTTGACTTGTATTCAAAGTTTCGTGCAATGAAACCAAGAATCTTGCTCGCATTTTTACGCTTTGTTGTACTTGTTTGTCATGCATGAGATTTTCAGTGACAATGACACCTAGATCTCTTTATTGCTGGAGTGTTTCAATGGGTATGTCATGCATCGAGTGTTGAAAATGCCAGTTATTTGCACCGACGTGCATTACTGAACATTTATCAATGTTGAAGCTCATTTGCCAGATTTCGGTTCATTGTAGTAGACGGTTGAGGTCTGATTAGATAGTTACTCTGTCCCTTTTGGTGAGTGCTCTGTGTCAGAGTTTCGTGTCATCGGCGAATTTGTTGATTTTACTGAGGATTTTGACATCAAGATCGTTGATGTAAATGATGAAGAGGAGCGAGTCTAAAATGCTCCCTTGAGGGACTACTGATGTTACAAGCATTGAATCACTTGCTTGATTGTGAATCACCATGCGTTGAGTGCGACCAGAGAGCCAGTTTCGTATCCATCGGGAGTAGTTGCTTTGTATTACATGCGCTTCCACTTTGGCCATGAGTCTTTTATGGGGAACTTTGTCGGAGGTTTTTTGAAAGTCTAGATGTACATGGTCTTCGCCTTTTGTACGGTCGTAGATTAGGTTAACTTCTCCAAAGAAGTCAAGGAGATTTCTGAGGCAGCTACGTTTTCCCTTGAATCCGTGCTGGGTGTCATCAAGATTTTGCTCATTAAGGTGCTTTGTTTTCCGGGCTTTAAGTAGTCTTTCTATTGTTTTGCTGATGACAGATGGTAGAGTAATTGAACGATAGTTATTAGGTATTTGTTTGTTTCTCTTTTTGAAAATAGGAGTGACACTTGCCCGCTTCTAATCTTTCAGAACTATCCCAGTTTCAAGTGATCGATTGAAGATGTTTATTAGAGGTTCGCTTATTACTTCAGCTCTTTCTATGAGTTTCCAGGGACCAAGGCCGTCGGGTCAGGTTGAATTATATTGGTTCAAAATGTTGAGCTGTTTTTCTACCTCTTCTACTGTAAATACGCCACCTGTCAGGATTTCCTAAGGATTTAAAGCATGAGGTTGCGGGATTTCAGTTAAGTCTTCGTGAGCGAAAACAGAAGTAAAGTATGTATTAAGAATTTTGGCTTTGCTTTTGTTGTTCGTTTGAGTTGAGTCCTCAGAATCGATCAGTGGTCCAATAGTGTAGTCGTCTGTCTTTTGAGTCGTTTGTCGTTTGCATATTTGTAGAAGCTTTTCGGGTTAGTTTTAGCTTGTGCTGCAACTGTAATTTCTTCATTTCGTTTTATAGATTTAATCGCTCGCTTAACAGCCCTGCAGGCATAGATATATTCTTGACGATGGAGTTCAGTTTGGTACTGGTTGAGTCTTCTGAACGAATGTTGTCTTGCATTGATGAGGCGTTTAATCTCTTGTGAGAACCTAGGAGGGTTATTGGTTGGCCTGATTCGCTTTCTTGGGATATGGTATTCTGCAGCGGTTGCAATCTTTTCTTTGAGTATCGCGTAGCATTCATCGGCGTTTTTGTTGCTCATGAGTACTTCGTAGTTATGGCTGCCAAGCTCTTCTTTCATTAGTCTGAAGCTTGCCCGTTAGAGTCGAGGACTTGTTCATGTTGAGTCCTTGTGTTAGAGTCTTGTACCTCGAGTGAGAAGTCTATTATCTGGTAGTCACCGATCTTGTCTGTAACTTCTAAGCCGTTTATGCTGAGATCAGTGGTCGTCATGACGAGGTCAAGAATGTTGTTTCCTCTAGTTGGTTCCTTGACATGCTGCCGCAGGGAATTTGTATTCATCAGATCAATAAGTTTTGAGCCGGGTGCTTGACTTAGACGAGTAGTTCAGTTTATGTTGGGAAAATTGAAGTCTCACATGATTAGTGTTTCGTCAGGAGAACTAATAATATTATCAAGGCAATCGTAGAAGAGCATGTTGTAGAGCACTTCAAAAGATACATATCTCGTTAGCTCGTAATAACATTTTTTTCGAATGAGGTATAAAATTAAAAATATTCAATCGTATGAAGAATAAGGTATTGTTTTAGTAATCTTAAGTTGAAGGTGGAAACCGAAAAAATTTCTCTTCTTTTTCCCCCTAATATATGTAAGCAGTATACATACAGTTGATGAAGTCACAAATACCTGAATGCAACAATTTGACTAAAATCTCCAATTACGTACGAACACATACACTTAAACCAAATTAGAGCATGATTAAAATTAATGTACAGTACTACTTAATTGGCAGTCAAAACTTCCTAAAGATTACTGCTACTGCTTAAGCAAGGGAAGAAGGTATGAGCACTGTTGATCACAACGTCTTTTATTAGCATTACTGCGCTTTAATCGGTATTAAAATGGTTATTTAGTGAAATTCATCGAAATGTTCAAAATTTTACAAACCTGGAGTGAACTCAGTGAGATGAAGTAATTTTTTATTGTTATTGTATTACAGTAAAATTTGAACGCAATACCATATTTGAGAACGATAATGATTGAAAAGTGTATACGCTCATTTCCACGCAACCGAGATTCCGTTGATGAAATGCAGAAATTTGCACCCAGAGTTTGGCCACGACCGACCACGAGCGCAACATGGCTGAAGTTGGAGCACCAAAACCTCCAAGAGCTTGAAATGATGCCTTCAAACGAAGTTTGGCAATCAGAAGACCCGAACTGGACCCGCTGACCAACTCTGTGTCTCTCCAACTAGGCCTGCAGACTTCATCACGAATTCGGGGGAAATTGGTCTTGAAGTCGTCGGATGTTATCCTAAAAGATTACCTATCGCCCGCCACAGTTTAGAGGATTCTAAATGATTTACGACTGTGAAAGGTGCTTGTTATTTCTGTAAGGCTATAGGATGAACGTCGGCTGGCAAGTTTAGATGATTTTGTCCGTTAGGTTTGTCAGAAAGGCTGTGTGGTGAAACTGAACTCGATCATTGCAGATTTTGAGCTTCTGATCAACATTTTGAGAAATTAAGATCGATTTTTTATTCAAAATGTCGTCTATTATTCTACTTTTCAATGTAACTGAAAGCCTTATGCAATAATACTTTTTAGGTAGCTGTATTACATACAGGAGGTAAAGCGAGGGCCTTCCTCTCGAATTCTACTGGGGACCGAGAATCAAATACACTGAAAAAACGCTACAAAATTTTTACAACTTTCTACGTTTTAGTAAATTCCCAATCACTCTTTGTTCTTTGCCAATTGAATGAGAAAAATGATAGGAAAAGTAATTAACTCGCTATTACCTAGAGTTGTCAAGTGTAGCCAGTTGACGGCACACCGTAACTTAAAGAAACAATTCTAACATAAACTCAAATTTATCTTCAGAGTCGAATTTTTGGGAAAGAAAGGTTTTTGTGTTCTCTCTTCCTGTGTAGCGAGTCTCGAGATCGCAAGGCTCAGTAATAACAGAGCTACTTTAACTTTTATATTAACTTTGAAGTGGATGCAACCATGAATTTTTAGTAATTCAAGAGGTGCATAGCAAAGGAACTTTTGTTGACTTTCCTCGATTCGTTTAATCTTGTGCGAGTTAGGAGCTCCTACTCAGGCCATTCACGAAAAACTTCGGAGAAATTTCCTGCCTCTCAGACGGAGAGTCATCTAAAAAATACTTGAACTTTTTCTCCATGGTTTAGATGACTGAAAATTTTTCAGAGAAATCTCTTTTGAGAAGAACTTCACGATTTGACTTTCATATCTCAAACATCGAAAGTGCGGGCAAATTTCTAGTTATTGTAACTTTGGATCTTGAACTGATATTTGAATTAAGCGTAGCATGGAACAGGCACGGAACTTTTTAATAAATTGGATGAATTTAGAAAACTGATCTCATCAATTTTTGTATCTTGAGAGCTAACACGAACAGCGAGAACCCAGAATATTAAAAAAATATTCTGAATATCCTTAGCAAATTCTGTCAGATGAAGCGAGAATGTTAGCTCAGGTTGTTCTAAAAGTCAATTCAACAGATTCCCATTCATTTTGTTTCATGGCTGTTTGAACTTGCTAGGTCTACACTAAATAAAATCATAAAATCTATTCCTAATTGCTTGGGGAGCAAGAAAATTTAACGTAAACAAAAATCGTTTTTTCAGGCACCCGACGGTTGTAACGCCTAGTTAAATTTATTCCTATTTTCTATTAAGCGACATGCTATGCACGCTACAGTGCGTTTTTTCTGCAAGCATAGATATTTCCTGTCAAACAATATCTAAATATTAAATATGAAGACCACGACTGATATGCGTGCGTTCTAAGCCAAATACCATTTCCCAAAGAGGCCACAAACCCCTCAAGTGGTGGCCGGTGCTGCTCGGATGACTCAGCGAAGAGTCTTCATAAAGCCTCATATGCGCACTGGAGACTATCCTGACAATCTCTGAGGCAAGATCATTTGTAACGCTTTCCAGCGCCGCGTCTGTTGTTCAGCTAGAGCTGTCAAGTTGCATACTAATGCCCCAACCCAAGATTGCCGTCATAACAAGACAAATGAATAGGGATTGCAAGCTCTTCCATGTCCAGCATCCCACTATGCACTAACGCTTGGCTTTGCGGCGATCGAGAGAAAAGTCTACGGGAATTGCTCACCTAGAATACGACGCCACTCATAAAAATGTAAAATTTACACAACAAAACCGTAAAATTCAAGCCCAGAGCACTTTTCAACCTACAAATTTCTAGAATTATTCGGTTTTTGTAAATAATTTGTGAGGGATTATAAACTTAAACGATTTGGTCAAGGTGCAGATGCAATGAGGAAACAATTTTAAGAGAATCATTCTGGACAATAACAAACCCAAAGAATTCATTTACGGCAATTTATTTATCCTAAGTTATATGTCAATGAGATGATATTTCTTACGAGTATGAAGGTCATCATAATCATTTGTGATGACAGGCAGAGACGCTTCGGTTTTCAGCTGTTCCATCTAAGTGAAATGCGTTGGACAGCATCTTCATTTGATCATGAATGTTTCATTTTGTTTATATGTATTTGAATTATTTTTGGAGGGAGTGAAAAATATCTCGTAACAAACTGTAAGTAACAGCTGCATGTTTTCCTTTGTTTCAAAGTCTGCCTGTTATTCGAATGCAATCGATTTGATGTATAATTAAATCTCCTCATTGTCATGCAATCGACAATGATTTTAAGGGGAAAAATGTAATAAAATTCATTGTTATGGAGGTATGACCTTTATTAGCTTTTCGATAATGCGATCTCCACAACGCAAGACAGACCAACGATATTCTTACGTCCAGTATGACATGAACGTGAAATTCAGCGAAGAAAAATGTAATCATTTGATACCTGTAGTGATTCTGAAATAATTATCCTGCCACTAAACAAGGTTTCTTCTTCCTTCGATGATCTCAAGATGAAACCGTACGCAGCAAGGAAACGTGAAGCCTTACGTGCAGCAAATGTACAACGCCAGTGCGCAATTCCAGCAACTTTGCAACAATGTGATCTTCTGAAGTTTGCCGGGCAATTCAGACTGTAACGTCGCTTCTGTCTTGTCACTGCGGAAAGAATATCAAGAAGTGCACCTTCATGACTCGTTCGTGAATGAGACTGTAAAAGGAGGAAAACATTACTTTGTACTTGAATTTTGTGACTAACAGGATTTAGATGAGGCAAATGTTAGACAGTGCAGTGCTTGTCAGGACAATAAAGTGACATCGGTGTCAATGTACGTCTCACAAGATCTCCTTTATCTTTGTAAGTAATGTTTTGTTCAGACAATCTCAATTAATAAGACGTTCTCAATTTCGTTCTCAGTTATTAGACGTTTCTAGATTAAGCTAACAGTAAAAAGCTCGTCTCTTTCCATTAACATGAAGAACGATGTCTAATTTGCAAGTTTTTTTTCAGGCAAGTGAAATGTGTGTCAGAATACTAAGTAACATTGGTCACGTAGAGTTTGATACTGGAGGTATATTTTATTAAACTAGAATTTTAGTTCTGGTAATTAATAGCGAGAAGCTAGTTAAATAACTTTTGGTTTTCGTGTGCCTTCATTGTGTTCATTTTTTGAGGTACTGGCAAAGAGTTAAATACTTGACATTCGGGACAAATCTATTATTTCTCAAAGTTCATTGTCACTAATGTGTTTCCAGAAAAATAACGAAAACGTTGAAACGAAATGAGTAGTATCATTTGCGAAATTGTTACTGTAGATTTAATTTGGGAATACTTGTAAATGCTCCTCAAATGGCGAGATAGAAAGCAAATTGAAACTTTTTTGGTTGAATTTATCTATGTATATATACAGAGTTCTTTAAGCAATACATATCGTCTTTCACTTAGTATACTGATGCTATTAAAACATATATAGGAAAAAGTATTCTAAACGGTAATGAATATCAAAACTGCTAAGACAACGTTCAGTAGTAGTAAAGACATACAAGTAACTCTAATATTAGTAAAATTCATATGAAATTATTGAAGAATTTGATGATTACCTGGTATTTTCATAGTACCATAATTAAAAAAAATTACTGACTGAGCAACCAATTCAAGTTAACATAGGGTCGATCCCTAGTGCCGGCTGAAGGTTTAACTCATGAATAAGCTCGTACTACAATAAATACTCGTAAATTTTGTGTTCTATTCCATGACAAGACCTCAGAAGCGAAAGCACTGGTAAGTCTTATCTTTTGTATGAAATTCAATTGCTGTCGTAAAGAGTGACCCTTCAGTGTGTAATTATTTACCTTTTTAAACTTTTTAACATGATAGTCAAATATTTGCATCATATGCTAGCCAAATTATTAACTTGTCATGTACTTTATACACTAGCTCTTCAAGTTCACTGGAATTAAGAGACTTATAATGAGAAAACTTGTAATTATCTTAAATACTGTTTCTCTCAGACAAGCAGAGATGGTGCTGAGCACTTTTGCAATTAGCGAGATTCGTACGCCAGACATTTTAAGCTGAGAAGCACATGCTCGAATATTCGCCTCCTAAACACAGGACTAAATATTAACAAAACGTCGCGGAAAATTCTCCTGATTCGACGTTCCATCAATTTGGACATGCTAGCTCGAGGATTGTTGCAGGAATGCGTATGGATCAAGTCCTTAAAAGATCTCCTTTACACGAGCTAATTAGCAATGCAAATGCCTCGGCTTCACCACACGCTTTCGCTGCCGACAAAAAAAAACACATCCGCCGTGTAAGACAACTTTTGTGTACTTGTTTTTGACCATTCACATGTATACGGCCGACCTAACGAGCCTTGTCTAAAGAAGTTGCTGACACTGTTTGCATATTTGTTAAGGTAACACTGCGCCAAACTTCTGCACCATCCTCCTTCCACTTCTACAAAGACAGGCATGGAAGCCAAAGTTTTATCAATTTAATTCGTTGAAATTTAATAGTTTACTTCAACTTCAAATGTCTTATATCCTTGATATCTAAAATGAGATTAGTCTTCCTCCTCTGCAAATTTGTTTCACCTAAGATTTTCATGTTTTGTAGACGGAACTGTGTCTGCGATATTTCGAAACTTCTTCGCAAATGTAAATGGTAGAATAAAATTTTATTTATTCGTACTTAAACATGCTTTTTTTACAGGCTTCCTCTCGCAAACTTATTTCATTATGCTTGTCCATGTTTGATATGTATATTTTATTTCTGCTTACATCTGGTCTAATGTGTACTGAAACAGTTTCTGCATTAATACTCGGGAAATAATTGACTCAGGTGCTTTCATGCAACTAGTGCGGTCGTACAAGAGTGGATCCGTAGATGATCGGGAAGCCTCAAAAAATCTGTAGAATCTTTCTTCGATGAGGCATGTAAGTACGCAGGAACATGGTGTTCCCTAGAGAAATTAACCGCATTATGGTACGGAAAGATCAGCAAGAAAGGACATAATGTCCCGTCGTTGATGAAAGTCATAAACCAAAAAGGCGTTTGGGGCAGCATCGGTATCTCTTCAAGCGCGATCTTTTCTTTCGAAATTGCGTTTCTTAGGAAACATCTACGGAGAAAACCCACAAAACTTGATTAACATTTGCTTTAACCTTGTCAAAACTTAGATGTTTTTTAACGAATTCCGTTTAGTCTTTTGATTCAGATCTGACTTTTCTATGCTTATTCAGCGTCAAAAATATGCCTTAGTACATTTTCTTCTATTTCTGATAGATACCTAAAGTAGTGATGTAGTATTACTTGCAGAAAAAAGCGAATTGCAATTTTATAATTATATTATTAGGTATTAGTATCATTGATTGCTAACTTCCAATGACCATTGAAACCAGCCAAAAGTATTTTCAGCTTACACACTGAATATTTTTTTAGTGTTTGCTTTGTTCATGTACTTCCTGTACTCAACTGTGGCCAAACAAAAGCATAATTTCCGGAGTAAGGCCCAGGTGTTCCTTCAACTAACTTCTCTATTTATTGCCTCATCGATCACCCCGAGGCTTCCTGCTTCCTGCATCATCGTCATAAAATGATTTCTACTTTCAGTATCTATAGAAAAACTCCCGAATGATTGTGTTTATAATAATTTGTGGTGACAAAAAAATTACTTGAAACTATGACATTGCTGAACGGTCGTTGTTAGATAGAATATTTACTTTTGAATGGGAAGGGAGGGCTTCATTTGACAGTTGTACATGCAGTCCGAGGTGTAATCTCTTTGGAAACCTAGATCCGGCTGTACGTGCAAGTTCACCTTGGAGGCAGTTTAAGTAGAGAGAGCTGGAGGTGTACTTCGCAGTCACAGTCTTGAGGTTCCTTATTTCTTCTTAATGACGAGAAAATCCCAGGCGAGCCACATCCTGATGTGTTCATGGAGAGAAATTCATCACCATGATAGACAAGTCACCCTTAATGGTTTGCATAGTCGTAGCCCATAATAGAAGTGTTGCAGAAATGTTGTAGAGAGTTAGTCTTTTGTCCCGAGTTTAGTTGAACATTCTTGCTAACAATTAGTCCAATGTTAGATCCTTGAACTATTTAGGAATTTGGTTGATGCACGTAGCTAATTTTTTTATAGAGATGTTGATAAAAAATAACTTCTTTTCGTTGAATCTAGAATTGTTTGTGCATTTAAAGAAATCCCTTCACTACTGATAATAATGTAATAATAACTGAAAATCGCGAATGCACTGCACTTTTTAATTCTCGTTTATTCTTAGTTGGTTTAGTTTTGCATTTTGTCAGTACTTGAATAGTTGCACGGAATGACTTTTCAGTAATTATCTCGCAAGATGACGCATTATCCTAATACCAATGTTGTGCGTTACTTAAATTGTAATTTAACTTTTAAAAAATAAAGCTTCCATGCGTTGTTAAATGAAACATTTTGCATATTTTTCAAAAGAATGAATAAATTTTTGTTGCATTCCCAGACTGCCAATTGTTTACGAATCTTTTCCTGTTGTTCTCAGAGTATTTTTTGCAAACATGCACACCGTAAAAAAGGTTTTGTGCGTTTAATGTACCTCATATTTAAACCTGAAAACCCCATAACGGTGTAGTGTTAGGCACCAAGACGCTAATAAAAATTCGAATTTCCACGACTGAGAAATGCTTTCTTTCCAGCGTTAGGTTGTGCAAAAGTGAAGAAAAAAACGAATCGTATTGTACCCATCGAAAACATCACTTTGAATGACGATAAAATGAGAAATCTGTAAAGCTCTTCTTGCAAAACGGCAAGACAAAAATGTATGAAAAAAGACAACAGATTGTGTTCAGAGTATGCTTTGCAAACTTTAAATGTCGTTGGTTGTGCTACGGTAGTAGAACGAAGAATTTTGCTGTTTTCTTTGGGGGTTTTAAAATTTTATTGCACCAGCTAATCGAGCAAAATTCTAAGACACAACGTCTCAATTTCTGTAGGAGACAATATTCATACTGAAAATCAGTTGCATCAATCAATTTGTGATATGGCGCCGACAGCCCTATAAATGGAGCCTTACCATTCTTCTCCAATCCTTGAGGCGTGTTGGATAATCTTCAGATCCCACAGGTTGCAACAAATTTGACAGCAGACCTTTAGACCTACGTTTTTATCAGCACCAGAAATACTAACCGTGATATAGTTGATGTTATAGTCGTCAGCGAACAGTCTAATTTTTTTTGCCCATTATCAGCCCTGCTTAAACCAGTTTCTCACTACATCCACGTTATTGACGGTGGTAACATCTGCCTCAAAAAATCCTAGCCTCACTGCTTCTTCGAGTATAAGATACGCCTTTCCATTTAGTTTAAAATATTCCCGAATATACCCAAGTAAAGAGCAATTGATCCTAAAATGTAAATACTTGCAGAACCAGATTAAGACCTCACAAGGTAGCCAGAGGTCCTAAAATCCAAGATTTTTTACTGCAAGGGGGAAGATCTACAAAACAAGAACATTGCGTGCTGTAGCTACCCGGCAGTGGTGCGTTTCTCAACAGGCTAAGGTGCATGGAGCCTTTTTCTGAGCTGCAAAACTCGCTAGAAGAACCTTTTTGATGTATTGGCCCGTGGCTGGAGAGCAAGAACACCTTAAATATAGAGTGCGAGTTTCTTGCGTGAAGGGAGGCCTTCTTTATTGATTGGCTTGGGTTTTGTGAGGCAATTTTTCCCTGCTCGAGCTTGTTAGGACCCCAAGTGTTTTGCGCGGGGGCAGATTGAATTATTTTCAGGTTTATCCTTTTGTTTTGCTCTCAGGGTGATGATACGTGCCTGGCAAATATGTTAGTTTTGAAAATTACTTTTTTCATGGTCCCAGACACCGAAAGTTATTGGTGTTCATTTTACAGAATATCACAAACAGACGAAGACAACCTCACCCACTTGGCTCCCTTAAGTTGCAAGTTCATACGATAACTATTTACTGTTAGCTATAGTCGTAAGAATTATTTACTCTGTGTTATTGCAGTAAATTATTTAAAACCGTAAAACTATAGCAAAATGTCTCAGAGTCATTGTTCATTAAATGAAAGTAGATAAACATTTTTTGCGATGTTTACTATATGAAATTCGTTCAAGTATTATTTCATGAAATTACATGATTAAGCATGATGGAATTGATTCTATACCTGCCGTGAAAATTCAAAATCTTAATTTATTAAGATTAACCTTACATTCTCTCTTGTCCTTATGAACTTCGTTCATAAATAGCTCATCATTTACATTAAATAAGTAGAATTTTCCAGGGGTTAGGTCCGTTAATCATCGTCGGTGAAATTCTTATCTCCCCAGATCTGCATGGTAAGAACAGAGGCTGAGCAAGAACTCAGGTCCTTTGGAGTAAAATTATGTTCTCAAGGATGCTTCTGAGAGGAGTTTCCGAGGCTCGCCCTCTAATCGCTTTACCACAAAAAGATCGAGGTACTCCGACCCAAAGGAAAATAAACTAAACTGCTGAGCTATCTTCTAAAAATGTTGCTCAAGAAAAGGGCAGAAAAGTTCCGTCCTGACTTGAGTGCTCGATGCCTTCCTTGCAACTAAGAAGATAAAAGTCACTGCTCTCAAGTTTAGCGGAAAAGACCCCGTCTGAATACTGAAGAGAAGAGGCCCACTTCTTAGGTCTGAAAGATTGCTTGTCTGATAAATTATTTGGGGCTGCGGACTTTGAAGCTTCTTCATGACCAACAGATGGGATTTGCACGCCCATCCTCATCTGGACCACTCAACAAGACTTCTTCTCTACGAGGAGAAGTGCTGAGATGACGTAAGATGTACGACTAACTTACAAATTTTTTAAGCGCACGTCAATGAATAAATGAGGATGGATTCCTGTACGGTCTTATTTTAGGTTTAATTTTACGTGATAGTCCAAGGAAGCATAATTTTCGTTCTGTTCTTTGACTGTAGTTTTTGATCACTTAACAATTTTTACACACGAGGCATGACAGGAAATTGTTCGATAAACCTCAGGATGTCATATTAAAGCCAGAGATTTTTCGTTTTGATAAAAGACAACTCACGCATGTTTTATTTGAAACACGAATAGTTATTTTTCCTTTCAATTGCACAACACACAAAGAAGACCTTGTACTTTTCTACTCTCAATTACTATCTTGAAACAAAAATTCAAACTTCAGAACAAATTTAGTTTAAGAAATAAGATTTTCAAAGATTGTTAATCTGAAGTAAATCCTTTCTGCTTCGTTGATAGTGATTTAATAACTGTACAGGAATAAAAAAACACAACTGCTATGATGGTAATATATATTTGGTAGTAACGTTCTGCCCTGAAAGTAATCGCATCAGCAGGCATTAAATCTATTGAAAATGCATTAATTATATGATCACATGGTATCGTATTTCAAACTTTTATTAAATAGGCAGATGTACTGGATAAAATGACAAGCGAAGAAGGATTCAACATCCTAACATCCCAGAATCATTTGTATGATCCACTCGACCATTGTGTAAAATTTACATGAACAGATTGAACTTTTCTAGCTAATACAAGTACAGAGTGCGGCAACTTAACTTCCTTTGTTCATAACTTTTTGGAAGGCAAAAAAGAAGTTATGTTACTGAACTCTGTATAAACGAGGAAGTAGTGTAATGTTGGTATATTTGTTCGACGACACAAGTTAAGAATGAACAATTCCATACCATGTTCTCCCAATTATAAAGAAAATTAAAATAATGTTTTTTGACGCATGTTTTTCATTTATATAAAAAATTCAGTCATAGTTCAACAGAAAGGAAAATAGTGCTGGAATTATCATAAGTGTCTAAAATACCACAGGTGTGTCTGAACGACCACAAGAACGTCTGGACGATCACTTGCGTGTCCGGACAACCACATGAGCGTCTGGACAACCACAAGAGTGTCTGAACAACCACAAGAGCGTCTGGACGGCTACAAGAGCGTCTGGATAACCGCAAGAGCGTCTGAACAACCACCAGAGTGTCTGGAGAACCACAGGAGTGTATGGAGAACCACAGGAGTGTCTGGACTACCATAAGAGTGTCTGGACTACCATAAGAGTGTCTGGACTACCATAAGAGTGTCTGGACTACCATAAGAGTGTCTGGACTACCATAAGAGTGTCTGGACTACCATAAGAGTGTCTGGACTACCATAAGAGTGTCTGGACTACCATAAGAGTGTCTGGACTACCACAGGAGTGTCTGGACTACCACAGGAGTGTCTGGAGAACCACAGGAGTGTCTGGAGAACCACAGGAGTGTCTGGAGAACCACAGGAGTGTCTGGAGAACCACAGGAGTGTTTGGACTACCATAAGAGTGTCTGGACAACCACAAGAACGTCTGGACAATCAGAAAAGTGTCTTGATAACTATCAAACAATTATTTATCTCAGGAACTTATGGTTAAAGGTGGGAAACTTTTCATAATTTCTCGTACAACGGAGAAAGATTACGATCTGGACGCCTGTAGTTCATTTAACAATTCACAATTTTACTTCTTCATTTACGTGTCAGGACCTGAAATAAGAAAGAACAGAACTACACTTGTATAGTCCTAAAATGTGTGGTTATTTATCACATACAGTGGGGGGGCTAAATAATACAACACGTTGATTAAATCGCCAGATTGTACATTTATAGACCATGTACAATTACGAACATTGGACTATATATAAACACTAGTATAAAAAAGTTATTAATATATCTAAGACCTTCAAATATTTAATAGAAAAAGTATATAGGAACACATATAATAAATACGTGAACAAAAGTTTACAATACCCTACTTTTTTCTCGATATTATTCAAGAAAATTATTGTAGGATATTCCAGAATGTTCTAATACATTCTGATATTTGGCAACTGAACTTTTGTCAGCATTCATCTCCAATGACGTGTCATTGGTGCAGCAGATCTCGTTCTGAAAGGTCGTAAGCATGGGTAAGAATAAGGACATCAGCCAAAATCTTCGCAAACGTATTGTGGAGCTCCATAATGAAGGTTTGGGATATCGGAACATAAGTGCACAACTGTGTGTTCCTATAGCCTCGGCTGGAACCATAATACGTAAGTTGAAATGCTGGAACATGACTCTCAGCAAACCTCGAACTGGTTGTCCACGGAAGATTAACGACCGTGCTGCTCGAAAATTGGTCCGAAAAGTAGTGCAGAGGCCTCACACTACTCGTGAAGAATTGAAGGATGATCTCAAGGTATCTGGGATCGAAGCCAGAAAACACACGATCAGCAGGGCACTACGCCCTGAAGGTCTTCGCTCCCTCACCCCTCGTAGGACACCTCTTCTCCAGAAACGTCACGTCAAGACCAGCCTGAATTACGCCAACGACTATTTGAACAATCCAGCAGCGTTTTGGAACTCAGTACTGTGGTCAGATGAAACCTAAATCGAACTATTTGGGAGAAACAGCACAAACCATGTTTGGAGGCAACAAAACGAAAAGCATGAAACAAAGTGCACCATACCCAATGTTAAGTTTGGAGGTGGTTCAAACATGGTGTGGGGATGTTTCAGCTCGTCAGGGGTGGACAAACTTTACGTCATTGAAGGAACCATGAATGGCAGAAAATATATGGTGAAATATATGATATATTGGAAGAGGAACTCCTACCTTCAGTTCGTTTGTTAAAATTGAAACGTGGATGGAAATTCCAGCAAGACAACGATCTAAAGCATACTGCAAACGGACCTATGTAAGGAATGGTTGAGGATGAAGAAAATAGACATTTTAGAATGCCAAGTCAATCCCCGAACATGAATCCGATCGAAAACTTGTGGAGGGAATTGAAATTAAAAATTCAGAAGAGAGGTCCCAATAACATTACTGAAATCAAAGAAATTTGCATTTAAAAATGGAATAAGATTACGCCCGAAACTCGTAAAAGGCTGGTAGTGAACTACTATAAACGTCTCGAAGCCCTAATTAATAATAAGGGCTATGCAACGAAGTATTAATATATGTATATATTGAAATGTGTTGTAAACTTTTGTTCACGTTTTTATTATACATGTTCCTAGGTATTTTTTTCTGTCAAATATTTCTGGCTATTAGATATATTATTAACTCTTTTATACTATTGTTTATATATAGTCCAATTTTCGTAATTGTATGTGGTCTATAAATGTGCAATCTGGCGATTTAATCACCGTATTGTATCATTTTGCCTCACACTGTACATATGTACAATACAATACGATACAAAGCAAAACACTACAACGCAATGCAGTGCTGTGCAGTGTTGTGTAGTACAGTGTAATGTGGTGCAGTTTAGTACAGTATAGTATAATATATACAATGTAATAGAATACAGTACACTGCAGTAGTTAAAACTATTGCTCCAATTTCCTGCGATCCATTTCAGTAATTGAAAAAATATTCGTTCATTTGATTCTCGTTTATCTTGTGTCTGGTTGTTTTTCTTATCTAAGCTCTTTCATGCCAGCTGGACTGAAAAAAGTGACTGAAATTCGCTAAAAAACTAGCTGGAAAAAACAAAACATCGACGGTCCTGTCGTAGTGTTCGTGTTGAATTCGGATTTTAGTAGCAATTTGCACTTGAATGCTCTTCCATATTTATTTTCCATCTGAATGCAAGGGAAGGGAATGATGGATGCTTTGATTTCATCTGCAGTAATAAAGTAAAATCTCCAGCACTTAAATTAGCAGATAGCTGTGCCTGCCCTTCAGAACTTTAGCTACAAGTACTCGTGAGAATATTACTCATATAGAACTTTTCTATCTGCCAGGAGTGTTTGCACTCTTTTGGAGGAAGATTTTGAATTTCAGTTGTCGAGTTTGTCTCTATTAGTATGTGAATCTTACATCGACGGGTGTTTTCACCGTACGTAACTTGAATATTGACAGCCACTGTTATTATATGCACCCATGCGTTTTTTATTCTTTCCACGATGTTCTTTTTCGTTATTTATGCAAAATCGGTGACCAGAGAACATCAGGTTATCGCACATTTTAATGTGTCGGTCAAAGAATTAAGACTTTAGAGAGATGTTCAACCTAACGATACTTTAATTCACACAATGCTTCCTGGTCGATTACATAAGACAAAATTAGTATACTAGCTCTTACAATTTCACGCTTGAATGTAGTGAATTTTACTCCAGTAATAGAGGATTGTTCCGAATAATTTCGTTTCCTGCTCTATTTCTTCGTCTGATTCTAGAATTTCCTTTTATTTTGCATCAGGTTTTATTTTTTCGTTGGATGGTGCTGTAAATCCATAATAAATTTTACTCCCGTACACGTCAGTAAAGAAAATGGAGCAAACCGTGATATTGTGTTCTATTCTGGTGTTCTATTTCTTTATTGACGAATAATCTGGCGAACTTAGCGCCAGAAGTCGCCATGTTGGGCTTAGGAAGAGGGGTTCTCGAGGTTTTGTATCTCAAAGTTCTGGCTGCCTTCTTTTATGATGACATTTGCTAATTTCTTGTGCGGGAACACTTTTAGCTACAGAAGGCAGCAACAAGTGTACTTGGTACTTTCCTTAAAAATGTTGTCTTTCTCGCCAGCGTAACCCATATTATACTAAAAAAGTAGAATTGTTATATAACATACAGTACTGTTCTTTTTCAGCTCTTCTAAGCCATAGCGTGAAGCAGTATTTTGCAGAAATAACTGATGTGTTCCGTCATTCTTTTGAGGAAATGGTCTCGTACAATGTCAATCACCTAAAGGAAACTAATAATAATGTGAGCAATAATAATACAAATAGTTTCCTCTGTGTCAGAAGTGATGCAGAGTCTGGAGTTCGTTGGCTTCTCGATCTGCTCAGTACATATATTTCTAGTAAATAATAAATAGCAGGCCACAGACATGGAGAGCGCAGTAAATGTTATTGACAACAAGATTTAAAAACATAACTTTAAACAAGCTATCACTTGCAAGACAAACTACATAACAGATCATTTCTTTTATCCGTGCAATTATAAAGAGGTGTTTAGAAGTTTACCCAGCCACGGATTATAACTACGACGAGTTTTAAAAATTATTCACTGCTCGTGAAACACAAGATTGAGAAACGTTTTCATCATGGGTAACAAAACAAGCAGTGTATCATCTGAGTATCATAAGAACTTTATCACAAGTAATTATGATTAATTTCTTATGCAACTGAATTTATCCTATAAACATGAGGGTTTCGCTGCATCCAAAGATTTCACATTATAACTATACCTTGCAAATATTGCCTTGAATATTAATAAAAAATGAAAAAATAATATGTAATTCTCTATGTTCATTTGAAAATTATAATTTGTTCTGCACGTTTTGAAGTTACGTTTAATTTTATTTACTTATATTCCTTGCATTACCCAATTTGATATTTGCAATTTTATGTTTTCATTGTTAATTAAATCACAACGTGGACCTTTATTCTTTAGTGCGTGAACACGTGTGAATACCTTTGCATGAATTACTTCAAAGTTTAGTTTGTGATGAACAAATACTTGTATTACATTCGTCTACAGACTATGAAAATGAATTTATTATTTTATTTATAAGCAGCTTAGACTTACATAAGCTAAAGAGGACGCGAGTTTCTATTGAAGAAGGAAATGTCGAATGTGTAGCTTTAGAAATCATGAGTGACTGATACCTCTGTGATGCAGTCTCCACGACTACAAGTTCAATATTCTTATGTATTTCATCTGTTCTATAAATGGGTTTACCTGCTGCTTATGATGGAGCTGGATCAATAACTAAAACACGCAAAAAAATTTCCCACACGTTAAGTTATTTTTATTCTTCATAAACGTACACGACATTTACTTAATGCTGCTGGCACTGAGGAAGATAATCTGCCTTTTTGTTTAATTAAAAATTCATGCCTCATCCTTTGGGTATCGTTAAATTATTGGTCATCTTCTTTTATTCGGAATATTTAAGAACTGAGTAACTCAAATGATCTGAAACGCACGTAAATATAGTATAAGGAAGGTGTTCTTGTTAAGAGAGTCTAGCTAAACGAGGCTTGCCAGGGTCCTAAACGGACGTGAACAGTTCTCACATTTCCTCGGCCCAAGTTGAGCGAGCTCAGGAAATGGAACGCCAGCAAACTTTCGTCCTTTTCCAACTTTTGGCGCAAAAGATTTTAATTACGCGCAAGTTAATAATCAAGAGATGTTTATTTACTCGAGCCTGCACCTTCATTGCGGACGAAGCACAAATGGGAGTTGTGAAAGAGAACACCGTCATGGCGCTATTATCCTTGTGCAAGGAGAGTTAACAAACTCACTGTAATTGAGCTCAAAATGACTCAATAATTGATGGTTATGCTGAGGAAGAAGCCTCACTACGCTTAGACTGAATTTTACGTGTTAATTTTGATTCTTAGGTTTTATTAGTATTTGATTCGATTCATCTAGAACCAAGAACAAAAATTCTGTTACGCGCAACGCTTATCGAGGTCGAAATTGAACAGGATGAGTCAACCATAAGCCAGCATAAAATGATTTACCCCCTGAAAAAAGTCGGTTCGCTGCATACAGTACTTCCATCAGCACTTCTTGGTTAGAATTGTAATCTTCAAATAGACACTCAATTGTTTCTTACAAAAAAGGTTGCAGACAATTGTTACCCAGTGAACTTCATGATGGAGTTATAGAAGTAATTGGAATAATTTTAGTAGAACTCAGATCTGGTTTCTGCGTGCACTATCAGTGATGCATGTAAAGTGACTGGTTTGCTGTGAGTCTTTATTATTCTTATTTCCTAAATTTATTCATTTATTGTTATTTTAAACTCAAACCAGACCATATGTGTGTATACGCATACTGAAGTTCATACCTAAATCTGTCCTCTCATTTTTAGGAAAGCATTTTGCTTGATTTTAAATTCTGTGCGCAGTGCAATATATTATAAAAACTTTTTTTAAGCTGTATTTCTAATTTTGTACTTCCTTTATTCTTTTCATCACACTCTGAAAAATTCCTGTATTATTCCCTGCAGTGTGAAACAGGGTAATAATTTTTTGAATTGCCAGGATGATTTAAAAAATTAATAAAAATGTAGTTCAACTTTAAGTGTTTTTTTTTGTACTGAAACTTGGCAATTCTTCTAACGATCAGTTAGCGTCGCTGATCACAGCGACTATATATTGAAATTTAGGATTTATGCACAGAAAATTAATGATGAATCCATATTTTATTTTGCTTGAACATGCCAATCACATTTCTATAAAATACTTGAGGATTTGAAAAATTCATTACCCAAATGAAATTTTTTCTTATTCGATCTAACTGGTATTTATTTTTACGTTGAATATGTCTATTTATGTATCTAAGAAAAGAATAGATCGTTGGAATACTTTATACGAAATGAAAATTTCAGGTGTCGAGTCTGAAGTGGAAGATAAATACCACAGATTCACTGAAACAAGAGCACAGCTAAAACAGTGAAAAGAACCAAAAATAATACTTTTCTTATGTATTGTAGGGTGATGGATTTTTGAGAAACAAATGAACTACAGGAGGGTGAAAATATTAAATGAAAGTTTACTGAATTTTCCCCATAATCTAAAATATTAACCAGGGAAATTCGAGGCAGTGTTAAATCCCTTCCTAAAACATTGTTCTGAAATGAACTGCTGCTACCGCAATAAATACTGTGTTTGAATTAATAAAAACATAAAAATCATCTAATGAATTTCACAATTCGATTCAATAAAAAATCTAGGGCTGCACTTTTGAATATTAAATTTTTATCAGAATCCTAAGTTCAATTAAAGGAGATTTCTCTTACATGAGTACAGGTTTCGATCAAAATTCCAGCGTGAGAAGGAATCTGAATCTACATGTGTAAATTTTTAACTGCTGATGTGGTATTGGTTCATGTTTTTATGTGTATTTAACCTTGGCAGCAGAGTGGTAGAGGCCCACAGCAACTGGTTTTTCACTCTTAATTCACTTCACAAATTTGTTTGCTTCAAGTAAAAGATAATTGAGCATCCAAATTTTTTTTATTCACTCCTAAAATGTATGTTCTTATTTCATCAACATTTGCTACAGTGGACCCCATTGTGAAAAAATCACAAATTATTCTTTTCTCAAGCTGTATCTTTTTGTTGATATAAGCTACTTCTTTGCCTTTTCTTTCTTTAATTTGCCAGTTGACGCCGCCTTTCACAACTTTCCACATTGAAAGGAAAGAAGGCTAATAACGAAAAAAGTTTCTCTTTTTTTAATAATCTGGCGTTTTGTTATCCACCATACTTATATTTCAAAGATGAGAACTTTCTCCTATCTTTCAGAAAGTGCGTGACTCTAAACAAAC